>PVKM010004463.1:0-52145 GCA_004027735.1 Carollia perspicillata
CATTCACATCCAGCAGTACAGCAAATGCCCACCCACCCCTCTCCTAAATTGCATGATCACATACCAGTGTGCTTAGAGTTACTCAGAGGTAAAGAGACTTTAAACCCTGACAAAGCATGGTTAAAAGGAAATGAGGATGTTTGGCCTGACTCCAGGGAGATCTGGCAGTGTCTTAAAATGTCTTTCCATAACCGCCATGTGCAGAAGAGATTCCATTTCTGTGTGGCCCCAAGTAGAGAGGGAAGTTTCACCTCAGCACAGAGAATGGTTTTGTAGCTGTGAGGGGAACAAGCATCCTTGAGGAGAAGAGAGCTCAGGTCCCTGAAGGTATTCACACCAATATTGAATTGTATTAAATAATAATTACTCAACAAAGATAAATTAAGTGCTAAGTACTTTGCGAAGCACTGGTAATACCATGAACTAGATACAGATGAGCATAGAGTTGGAAGTCAGAAATTTGGTGTGGTACATTGGGATACAGGGGCCTGGACAAGGCATTAGGGGAACACAGAGGAGGGTCACCACTCCCAGCTTGTAAAAGGATGAGGGTAGATGTGGGAAATGACAAAAGGAATCCAAGGGTGAGGAGGAGGTAGTCAGATGATAAAAGTGGGAAATGTATTCCAAGCTGGTCACGGGATCATCAAACCTTTAGAGTTAAAGATATTGCAGAAGTGATTTAGATATCAGACAAGGGATTCGACTTGTTGACATCTGTCGTTCAATTTTGATTCCACAACTTCTAAAACTAGAAAAGCCATCACCAGGGGCATAACTGACTCATACACAGAGCCTCCCTTATCTCTGAATGAGGAAGGGAATTGCTTAAGGAAGCTGGGATACGGCCCAAGCAAAAGTCAAATTCCTTGTCCTTCCAGGAAGCAGAACATAGAGAATATGTGGTGAGGCATAATGAGGACAGTGAGAAAAAAAACATACAGTGAGATCATCAGAGGCCCACACTCCAAACTGGGCCAAAGGGGCTGACAGAGAAACATTTGCACAAGAGAAAAGGTGCTATCTGAGAGACAGGTATGAAAAAAAAACATAGATTCAAGGAAATAAATAAATCATCTGGGCTACCCTTAATATTATGAAAATAAGGTCCAATATCTCATGGCTACTTGAAAAGAGAGGGCCTAATTATAAACCCAGAGGGATTTCCATTGTGGCATGTGGCTGAGTTTCATTTTTTAGCCTAATACAAAAATCACTGCTTATGCTCCTTTGGGCTTTCTTCCCTAGGGACCAAGCTGGTGATTATTTGTTTCGATTTAAAACACTTTTTCTTCACAGTTCCTGCTGGTGGTAGAGGCTACACACAGGGAGGAAAGTAAATGAAGAGGGTGATAAATAAGTGATAATATCAACCATATTTTTAATACAGATTTTCATATGGCAAATTATTCATGAGAATAACCCAAAATTGACCGTATTGCACAATTGATCAAATCCTTTTGCCTGCAGAGAGTTAGAGCACAAAGCATATAATAAGCTATATTGATTTCTCAAAGTTCAACTTTATTTAAACATAATAAATATTTTTTTCTTTGGGAAACCACTTAGCAAAAAGACAGTGGATACCTATAATGACCATTTTTCTGGTTATTTTCTATTCATATTTGGTTCAAAAAACGTATTTGTTGGTTTTGTTAAACTCACCAGGAAGTATAAATTGGTAGGTAACATTGAGAATACAGACATTTTACAAGTTTCAAAGCCAATGGGTAAAGAAATCAATGATTTCCTGGCATAAGACCACCTTGGGAAATTCAACAGGGAAACAGTCCGCCAGATGGATGGATAAAATTAATGATATTTCAGCTTCCAAATGCCCACCTACTATCCCAGGAATAAGTGACAATGAAGGAACAGAATGAAGTTACCTCTCATATCTTAAGTTCCTATAAGAATTAATATATAAACTGGTTAGTCTCACTCATTGAATATGCTATAGTGCCCTGAACGAAAAGATTCAATTGGAGTGTGGTGCCTCAAATCTCTTTCATACAAAGCACGATACACAATACACATTATAAATGTTATACCAAATTAATAAAGATGTCAGATAACACTATCATACTAACCTTTACGTGTAGATTTAGTATTTGGCAAATCCATGTCAAAGTTTCCTCTTTTTTTTTTTTTGTAAAAGGGGGCATTTCCAATTTTCAAACTGCCTGACTCCTTTTAAAACTATTTTACTTTAAAGCCATTTCTTTAAAGGCTGATAATTTCTCTCAAGCATTAAAAATCAAAACATGTGTCCTCATGCTTTTTCCAATACATGCTTTTTCCAATACGGTATTTTCCCCAGCTTTATTGAGATAAAATGCATACATAACATTGTATAGGCCTACAGTACACAACATGATGAACTGGAACACATGTATATTTCAAAATGACTACCACAACAGGGTCGGTTAACACCCTCATCACCTCACATAATAGCCATTTTGTGTGTGGTAAGAGCATTTAACATTTGTTCTCTTCACAACTTTCAAGTATACAATACAGTGTTGTTAACCATAGTCACCATGCTGTACATTAATTAGGTCTCTAGAACTTACCCATTTTATTTGTAACCTTTTCACCAACATTTTCCCCAAACCCCGGTCCCTGGCAATCACCATTCTACTGTCTGTTTCTATGAGTTCAGCTCTTTTGAATAGAATGCAATATTTTCAATATGGTTTAAAAACAAAATGAAAGAGTCTATGGAACATTATGAGGCCAGCTATGCAAATTCTCAGACACTGAAGACATGGTCAACATGTTCAAAATATTTATTTCATTATTGGGCTAAACCCCTTCACTTTATGTTATTAAGTTGCATGTTTTTAAAATTTATTTATTGTTTTACTGTTATTCTATTCTATTTCCTCCTTTGCCCTCCACTGCCCAGCCCGCCCCCACCACAAACCCCACACCGTTATCCAATTCCATGAGACATCATACATGTTCTTTGAGTAGTCACTTCCTTTTCTTTCCACCATTATCCCCCTCACCACTCCCCTTTGGCTGCTGTCAGTCTGTTCTATGTTTCCATGCCTCTGGCTCTATTATGCCCATTAATTTATTTTGTTTATTAGATTCCTCTTATGAGTGAGATCATATGGTATTCATCTTGCACTGACTGGCTTATTGCACTTAGCATAATGCTCTCCACTCCCAACCATGCTATCTTAAAAGGTAGGAATTCCTTCTTTCTTTCTTACTGCATAGTATTCCATTGTGTAAATGTACCATAGTTTTTTGATCTACTCATCTACTGATGGGCACTTGGGCTTTTTCTAGCATTTGGCTGTTGTAAATACTGCTGCTATCGACATAGGGGTGCCTAAGTTCTTTTGAACTGATGTTTCAGGATTCTTAGGGTACATTCCCAGCAGTGGAATCACTGGGTCAAAAGACAGTTTCATTTTTAATTTTTTGAGGAAATTCCATAGTGTTTTGAGGAAATTCCATAGTTCCATAGTTTTCCACACTGGCTGTATCACTGGGCATTCCCACCAAGAGTGCACTAGGGTTTCTTTTCTCCACATCCTTGCCAGCACTTGTTTGTTGTATTAATGATGGTCATTCTGACAGGTGTGAGGTGATATCTCACTGTGGTTTTAATTTGCATCTCTCTGATGGCTACTGATGTTGAGCATCCTTTCATATGTCTATTGGCCATCTGTATGTTCTCCTTGGAGAAGTGTCTGATCAGGTCCTTTGACCATTTTTTTATTGGATTGTTTGTCTTCCTGGTGTTGAGTTGTATAAGTTCTTTATGCATTTTGGAGATTAAAGCTTTGTCCTATGTATCATTAGCAAACATGTTCTCCCATGTGGTAGTTTCCCTTTTCATTTTGATGATGGTTTCTTTAGCTGTGTGCAAGCTTTTTAATTTGATATAGTCCAATTTGTTTATTTTTCTTTTATTTCCCTTGCCCTAAGAGATATATTGGCAAAAATATTGCTATATGTGATATCTGAAATTTTACTGCTCATGTTTTCCACTAGGATAGGACTTACATGGTATTAAGATATATTAAAGTTTTTTATCCAATTTCAGTTTATTCTAGTGTTTGGCGAAAGTTGGTGGCCTTGTTTCACATTTTTTTGCATGTACCAGTCCACTTCTCCCAACACCATTAATTAAAGAGACTATTTTTACTCCATTGAATGCTTGTGCCCCCTTTGTCAAATATTAATTGACCATAGAGACTTGGGTTTTATTTTTGGGCTCTCTATTCTGTTCCATTGATCTGTGTGCCTATTCTTATGCCAAAGTTGCATATTTTTGTCTTTTATTTTTACCTAAAATGGAAAGATTCCATTACATTGAACTTTTTGTTTTTATTCTTCCAAGGCAAATTGATTCAAGTCTTAATTAGCCAGTGACTGAAATGTAGTATTAATAAGTGCCCATTATATTCTTCACTCACACGTAATTTGAGAAAAAAATAACCATTGTCAGCATTTACAGTTTCATAAACAACTTTGTTTATTTGTCTCCAAGAAGGTGGTTATCAAACTGTATATGCTAAGATCTAAGTTGCTCAAAAATTTCCCCAATATATACAAAACTTAGCGAGGGCCACCGAAACGCTAACCTCATGCTGGCTCCCCGCACCACCGGTCATTCACCGCACAGATGCAATCATTGGCAGCAGAGAAGAAGACTTTAGATCTACTTGTACTGACACCTAATTATACTTTTGAGTTGGCAGGTCTTTAGGTCAAAAGTATACTTAGGGAAGGGAATTATTTTGATAGTTTAGAGAACCCCTTTCCAGTCCCTCAAACCTCTAGGTACTGAGAAAATGGGCATTTCTCTTTAAAACAAACATATTTTCTCCTTGATAAATTATAACCCAGTATTCTAGGTTCTAGAGAAAAAACAGGACTGCTAAAAAAATTATATTTTTTACTGATTTTTTATTGTTGTTCAATTTTTTAATTCCTTTTTTTCTTTATTTCTGATGCTGCAGAACTTATGGGGGGAAATGAGTGCCCTGGGGTACATATTTAGAGAGAAGAAGGAGAAAATTAAGAAATAATAACTAGAAGAGAAATTTTTACTTAATTAATTTATTGTAAAACGCTCTTCATTTGGTGCGACGTGAAGTGGATTTTACAATCAATTACATTGAGCGAGACAGTTAATCAGCACACTCTGTGCTCGGAACCCCACAACCTGAGCTGCGTGCATGCCTTTTACTGCCTGGATGGTAAACCTAAACAAATAGATTTATAATGGTTTATAGACAATTCCCATGCAATAACTATATTATTAAATCTAAGGCATTATTAAAGGTTAATTATATATAAAATTATTGAGATTTAACAATGATGTAATCTGTGGAGAAGATACTTATCTTCTCCTGTTTGTACTATAATTACTAAACCTCAATGAACTTTTCTCTTTAATTCTCCCATTCTCCTAGCTAACTAGCTTCTCTGATGGAAACCAACGCCTACGACCCACGATGACTCTTTCTGCTTTACACCTTTAATGCCTCCCTTACCCACCTCCCTTCTTCTCCATCTTAACCCAAGATCTTGTCAATATCTTCAAAGGGAAAATTGTCACTTTGTGTGAGTTCTCACCCCTCCCTTACTTTTCTCTTTACCAGTATCCTTCTTTTCATTGCCCCATATCTTCCTCAAAGTCCTGCACATCTGAAGCACTAACTCTGTCATTTTGTTCCCATCAAGATTGTTTAGCAATGACCTTGGTTACTTTTTCTTTGCTCATCTGTACTTTGCTGCTGTTCTTGTGCTTCCATCACCAGCTTTCAGAAATGTTCTTTATCCAATCCTAAATTACTCCAGTTCACGTTTTCATTGTTTCGTATCTTTCTTTTAGCCTCACGTACAAGCTCTTATGCTTCCATTGTGCCTTCACTACTGTTATTTTTCATAAATCAGTATTGAATAACTAGGTCCTTAATTTACATTTTTCTCTTATTTCCTGCCATGTAGTTTTTATCTTCTGGTTGAAAAGTGCAGATACCTTTGGGGATCTCTTCTGACATCTCTCCCACTTCTTCAACTTCTTGAACCTTCTCTTCATTCAATAGCAACACCTTTTATTGAGCACTCGCTGCTCAGATGCTGTTCTAAACTCCGAGGCCAAAAAAACCAAAAACACAAAAAACCCTCAGTCTAGATCCCCACCCTCATGCAACTTGCAAGTGGGAGGGGACAGATGATGAAAAGTATCTTTTTTTAAGTAAAATTGTACTAATAGTAAGTAAAGAATGTCACACATTCCATGAAAAGAATCAAACTGGGAAATATCATAGAAAGTGATCAAAGAAGGGGACATCCAGTTAGCCTGTGCAGGGGCAGTGACATTTAAGTTGAGACCTGCATTATAGGAAGGAGTCAGCCATGTGAACCGAAAGCCATCAGAGGACTCAGAGGAAGAGAAGGAATAGGGAGTTCCAAATCCCTGTGACAGGAACAAGGTTAGTTTATTCAAGAGACCAAAGGAAGGCCAGAATTGCCAGAGCAGTCAGCCCCTGGGGAGAGTAGACAGGGCCAGACTGTATCCAGCGTATTGGCTTGGACTGAACCACAGCCCTGCTGCCTTGGGTTTACTGAGGTCAGACCTCCCAACAAAAAATGTGGTAGATTCTCAGTTTCAAAGCTGAGTATCCCAACTTTCATAAACACACTCCATGTTTGATCCAATTCCAGAAACCAAAGAACAAAGCATGTCCTCTTCCTGGTCACCAACCTTGTTAACCACTACAGCAAAACGTCAGTGTCCTTCTCCTCCTGCCATTATCTGCTGTAACATAGACACCAAAAGAAATACAATACTTAACTCTCATATGTCAGTTTAAAGCCAACTTTAATTTTTTTCTTTATACTTTCCAACATTTTCTGAATTTTTTTATGCCCACTATCTATGTGATAATAAAACAAACACAATTTAAATATATACAGAAAGTACAAAACAAGGTGTGAATCTTTGCATGCATTTGGCACTTAGATGATTTATCTGTTTGCGCTATGAAAGTAATATATCGTTCTTTCTCTGCAGCCTCCTATATTTCTTGTGTTGATTCTGGAACTCCAAGGTGACCTGCTTCCCCAGGAACAGGGAACCAAGGTGGCTGCGTGAGCGAACAAGCCAGAGCGCACCTGTGGGATGGAGGCAGGGCCTGTCGGCACATGCAGAGAATGCTGTCAGTGTGCCGGATCCTCTCCTGCGTGGTGCTTGGGACACTGTTCTCATTTAAATGGTATCAGAGTAAACAAGAAGCTATATATACAATGAAACTCCTGAAGCCCTTCCCTAAAGTGATAGAGCTGAAATCAAAAGCATCACATGTCATTTAAAAACGAAATCTGCAATCAGCTCCAGGGGCGTGGGTCTGGGCCCACTGCAGCCACTTAACCTTTCCAATAGGGCTAGGACAAAAGAGCAAGGCCAAGGGACCAGTGCAGATTTAAAATTATTTCCCACCCACGTATTCTGGGACCCCCATGACTTTAAAAATTTTATATTTATTTAGTAAGTCAGAATGAGTGAGAGCGAGAAAGAGAGCAAGAGAAAGGTGAACTCCTGCCAAAAGTCTAGGGTCTCTATTAAAAATAAAATCCCCAAAGCATGCCAGTTCAGCCACAGCACATCTGGGAATTGTTTGAAGGATAATGACAGTAATAATTATGATTACTTACACTTAATTCTCCCTCACAGGGGCGCTGTGAAGATTAATGAGTTAATGCTCGTAATGTGTTTTTGGTTCCTCGATGAAAGCTCCCATGAAAGCACGGATTATTATTATGGTTATTGTTGTTTATATTAGACCATTCCCGTGGAAGGCTTCCCTTCGTGGCCTGTCCATTTACGTTCCCATCATAAAATACAACCACTTCTCTAATTAACAGCCCCTGGCTCCGGGAGCAGTCACATCAGGCAAGAACGCCCCACTTTAAGAGAGAGAGTGTAAGCAGAACCGCTGCCAGCGGCTGCCCACCTCTCTGTGCCTGTCCCAAACTCTTAGCTAAACCGTAAAGACACAGGAGAGAGGGTAAGCAGTGTCCTGCCCCAAATGGAAACTATAGTCACAGTGCAAATATCTCCCAAAATAGAAAGCACTTGCAGACGAATTCATAGACATGATCACAAAATAGGGAGAGAAAGTGTTAAGATAATGTTTAAATGTGGCTCATAGAATAGCTTGTTCAAAATCAAAGCCACATAAAGATAATAAATCAATGGGTGGCTCCTTAGCATTCATTTATGCATTTGTTTTAAAGAAAAGGATTACAAGCCCCCTTATCTCCTATACGTATACCAGACAACGCTTGTTGAACAAGACAGGGTCCCCATCCTTGGGAAGACGGTTCCTAAAGGCCAGCGCACTAAGCAGCTACACGTGGTCTGGTCAGGAGGCGAGGGCACCGTCACAAAGGCAGCTATTTCTCTGGAAAGGCAGGCATGACATGTTCTCTATGAGAGTCTCTAGCTTCAGCAACAAATAGAAATGGCATTTATTTATTCAACAATTAAAATATTTTTGTAGGGCTAAAAGAGGAATGAAGTACCACAAAGTTTCTTATTGCATGGTGCATACGTGAGGACAAGCATGTGTAATGTGTCTGGTTCCTTTAAGACACTCAATCATATATAAATATGATTTTTCAGAAGGAAAAAAATGGGAAACAAAGACATCCTTCTTCCTTCTACTCTACCTTCTCATCTCTCAACCTAAAACGGTTGTTCCTTAGCTCTGGAGGGCCTACAAATCATTAGGAGAGGAAGAAACTTAGGAGAAAATCGAGACTCCCCACACCACCCTCTGCCTCTCTACGGCAGAGACTGCTAGTTGCCAGTAAAGAGCCATGCTTCCTTCTTCCATAGAAACAGACCTTTAATTTTAGTGGAGCACTTTGCCACTATGAAAAAAAAAGACCACTTTACCCAGTCTCCCTCAAAGGTAAATGTGGCACAGATGACTAAGATCTGGCCAAGGAGAGGTTGGCAGGGATGTGCGGGAGCCAGCCTGGCTGACAAGTGTATGTAGTTTTTTGTCTTTCCCCACTTCCTCTACCCCACTGCCTGGAAATCTGACACAACAGTAGAAATTATAGTAGCAATTAAGGTTCATGAGACAGAAGTCAGAATAATGCCTCCTACCGAAGATATCAATGTCCAAATCCTTGGGAACTAAAAAAGTTACATTACACGGCAATGGAAAATTAAAGTTGCAGTGGGTAAACATTACTAACCAGCTTACCTCAAAAGAGGGAGATTGTCTTGGATTACCCAGTGAGGCCGAAATAAAAAAAGCATCCTAAAAAGGAGAAGAGGAAAACAGAAGGAAACCAGACGGATGGCTATGTGAGAATGACTCGACCTGACCTTACTGGCGTTGTAGATGGAAGAAGAGACCACAAGCCAAGGAGTGCAGACAGCCTCCAGCAGCTGCCGAAGGCATGGAAGGAGCTTCTCCTTTGCTGCTTCCAGAAGGAACACAGCCCTGCCAACCCTTTGACTGTAGCTCACCGAGACTCATTTAGCAATCCTGACCTCCATAACTGTAAGGCAGATAAATTTGTATTGTTTAAGTTACTAAGTGTTTGGTCTTTTGTTATAGTGGCCATAGGAAACTAATACTCTAGCACTAAGAATGGCTAAGTAAAAAAAGAGAAAGAGCCTGTGTCCCTAATGATGTTGTGAAGCAACCATACTCTCCCTGAATGACTTAATTCTAGACTGCCTTTGTGTGAAAGAATAATGCTTTTAATGTTTAGCCCACTGTTGTTTGGGGTTTTCTTGTATATGTAGCAAAACACAATTCATAGCTGGTGCATTCAGTACCTTCTACAGAAAAGAAACTAAAACCCCAAAATGTTAAGTGACCTTATTTAATGCAGCTCAACGATTCAGAATCAGAAGCAAAACTCAAGATCCCTAAAGCCCATGTTCACAATCTGCCCAGTAGTATACACGACAGCGATTCTCAAACCTTAGCTTGTACTGCAATCATCAGGAGGGCTTGTTAAAACACAGATCGCTGGGCCCACACTAGAGTTTCTGAGTCAGCAGGTCCCGGATGGGCCCGAGGCAGTCCAGACTATTGCTGGACAGACATTGTCTTCCACTGTCATACCCATAACCCAAGTCCAGCCCTTATGACCACTTAGCTAGGATATCACAGCAGCTTCCTAGGTAGCTGACATGTCTCCAGTCCTACTGACTCCCCCTGCCCACCCTCGCACCTAATTTTGCTTTCACCATATCCTATTTCTGCTTCAAAAACCACAGTTTCTTCCTATTGTGTATGAAATGAAATCCAACCCCTGTGCAAGACTTTCAAGGCTCCCCACATCGCCCTGTCCTTTCTCCTGCCCAACTCAAGCCCTCTCTCCTCCAGCCATCCCTATGAAGAGAGAGGAACCAAAAACTTAATTTTATAACCGAGAGAGAGAGTTGGCCAGCTCCCCATGCAAATTCAAACTGTAAACACATGACCATCCCGTCCTCCTTCAGCTCCCCCAGACAGCCCAGCACCCACCCCTGGGGAACAAGGAACCAGGTCCCCCTGCAAGCGGCCACAGCAGGTTCCCCATGGAAACTCAGGAAGAGGTGAGTACACAGTGTGCATTTCAACTAATTGCTCCAGAAAGGGAACAGAGCCAGGAGGACCTGAGATTGTTTGTGTGCTGTTATGCTGAATTTTGAAAGAGAGGCAGGCAAACTTAAAGGAAATTGGCAGCAACTTCATCCAGCGCCGGCCAAAATGGCACTCTGTTCCTCCCCGCAGCAGCTGCATGGTTGTGTGGCTGTGGCGGCAGCACTTGCCTTTCTTTGTGTGCAGAAGGGACTGGAGGTGTGGGCCACTGGAGAGGCTGCCTCGCCAGAGGAGGCAGCTTTAAACTCCCCGGAGAGAGGATGGTTCAGCTCTGGGCAAACAAGCGCCAAATGATCCAACAGTTCTAAGCCTGATGTATTTGACAGTCTTTGTTGGTTCCTCTCGTCAAAATCAGTTTTCACATAAATATTAGTTGCGCCCTTGCCAGGAAATCTGGTACCTGTATCACTGAGGGCTTTTCTTTAAGAAGGAAAGCTTTTCAGCTGTTTATGGTACATTTTTCTCCTGCTCTGTTAAAAAAAGAATTAATTCTTTTGTGTCTTTGTTCTCAGTCTTCCATTTTTCCTTCCTGTTATTTATTCATGGAAACCCTTCCTCATGCCTAAAATGATTTGCTGCTGCTTGATTTGTAATTGTCTTACCATCACTTTCACTCCTATAACATCCCAAAGTTGCACACCTGAGGCTCTCTGCGTTCCCCACACGTCACTTCCTTCTAAATGTTCGGCTGACCATGGCTTGGAACAGGAACACTCTTCCAACAAATTCTTACTATTTGTTGAACTACCTTTTGGGGACAGTCCTGTCCTCCTCCCCGAAAGATCAGTGTCCACGTTTCATCCTCAGCATCCCACAGGAGCCTCACTCGCACAGCTTCTGGTTAAGAGTCAGAAAACCTTCCTTCCAGAACGAGCTGCATGAAATGGCCAGGCTAATACAAAGAGATTTCCTTCCCAAGTCCTTACCATCAGTTGGCCCTGTCAGAATGGTTCGGAGAAAAGGCACATTACTGAAAAGCTTACTAGACATTCTAGAATATAAAAGGTAGTGTTTTTATCAAGAACCTCTTCCCTTATATTCACTGAAATTTCTTACTTCTAAACCCTCCGTTTCTCCGCTTCTGCACCCAGAGGCCTACTGCTTTTACCTTCTCAGAGTGATTCATCTCCACACAATTCAAGTGAGAGGAAGGTGAAACTCTTGCCTTCAGTAATTTCAGTGAGCTTTATGTTCTCCTACCTGGATTTAATCGTGGGAAGATAACTGGGGACCACAACTCAGAGAGAGAGAGAGGGAGACAGCAGTTCTAAACAAGCAATATACTCACACAGAGAACTGAAACTCACGTGTACACATTCTATTATGCCCAGAGAACATTTCAGCTCAGTAGGCTGCAGGGTAACACACCCTCAAAGTGACGGTAATTACTTTGTAGTTCTTTAGGTTTTCTCTGTGTAGGATATTGAAAGGAAGGTGGAAGAGAGTAGCTGACTTTTAAGTGAAATGGGGGATGGAAATTCCAGGTGAATTTAAAGCACCTGGCAAATAGGCATCTCCTCTCAGGGTTTCTTTGTTTCTGCCCTAGACTGGGAAGCCATCACCTTCCTGGCTCTTTCATGGAATTTCTGTGTGGTCTTGGGCGTACTCAATTAACCTCTCCCCTTCTGCATTTCATCATGTGTATATGGGTATAGGATCAACTTCAAAGAGGTCCAGGGCTAATTAATGTCTCTAGAGTGCCTGAAGATTCTGAGATGGAAAAAAAATAAAACCACCACCTTTATGCAGAATCTGAGACTACACCACAGCAGGTGGAAATTATTACTATTAAATGTGACTCTATTTCAGAATATTTGGCAAACTCCTCCTCTGGGGCATAAGAGATGTCAAGTTGGTAAGAGTAAGCTTCCTCTGTGATCAGTGTCCTCTCCCTTTCTCCCCATACACACACACATATACATACATTCGTCCAGAGAAAATCCATCCATTGTTAATATAACAAGAACAGTTTGCACAATGTCAATGTAACCTTGCAGCCAAGGAGAGTGGACTGGAATGCACATGTGTGTACTAGTCAGTGGAGGAGGTAGACATCATTGAGTGGGCATGTGTACTGTGTGGCTGTCGTATTCAAAATGACTGCTCAAGTAGAACAACAAATCTGCATCAGATTTTGCATTAAGCTTGAACGTTCATTCATAGAAACTATTTGGGTGATTCAGAAGGCTGCAGCTATGGGCAAGTGGTGATTAGCAGCTTCATTACGACAACATGCCCACTCATGCATCATGTCTCATGTAGAGTTTTTGGCAAAATATTAAATCACCCAGGTGACTCAGCCCCCCTACAATGCAGGTTTGGCATCCTGAAACTTCTGGCTTTCGCTAAAACTAAAATCACCTTTGAAAGGGAAAAGATTTTAGGCAGTCACTGAGATTCAGGAAAACACGATGGATAAGATTCAGGAAAATACAACAGGGCAGCTGATGGTAATTGGCAGAACTGTGTGAGGTCCCAAGGTGCCTACTTTGAAGGGTACAGAGGCATCATTGTCCTATGTACAATGTTTCTTGTATCTTGTACCTTCTTTAATAAATGTCTATTTTTCATATTACATGCCTGGATACCTCTGGACAGACTATACATGTGTGTGTGTGTTTGTATTTACTTGTGAGAAAATGATCATGCTATATTAAAAGTCAATACAATCAACAAACAGTAAAAACTGAAAATAAATTAATGAAAAATGTAATGTAATTAATAGCTTTAGGAGAAGACAGGCCAGCTACCAACCATTTAGCTACTCTTTCCCATCAGCTTCTTCCTCCATCTGGCTCCTTTATCCCCTATAAGCGGGTCTTCCTAAGGCCAGAATGATCCTGAAATTCAGAGGGAACATTCATGTAATGATATTTCTGATGCCAGAAAAATAATCCTTTATGATAAAAAATCATCAGTGCCTTGACCAATGTGGCTCAGTTGGTTGGGCATCATCCCACAAAGCAAAGGGTCATCGGACTGATTCCCGGTCAGGGCACATACCTGGGTTTTGGGCTCGGTCCCTGGTCAAAGTCTGTGCAAGAGACAACCAATAGATGTTTTTCTCTCACATCGAGGTTTCTCTTCTGCTCTTTCTCTCTCCCTTTCCCACTCTCTAGAAATGAGTATATAAAATCTTTTAATAAGTTTAAAGAATAAAAAATCATGAAAACACTTCCTGATCCGCGTTATCTTTCCTTTAGTTAGTTCACAAAAAGTCACTTAATTACAACCAGGAATTTCTTTTAAGCTCTCCAAATGTCATTCCTCTTGGATAAATAGGCAGTCATATTTGAAAGGTCTTTCAATGTGACCATAAAATTTTTTTGTAGGATTTCCTTTTCAACATCCTCAAGTTGGAAAAGGACTTGGTAAAGTCAAAAGCTATGTTTGTTTGTTCATTTATTTAACACACATATTGAGCCCTCTCTAAATGACAAGCACTATGCTACGAAGAACCAGGAGGACACTGAGACAAAGCATACAGGAGTGCATTGTTAAGTGCCGAAGATGGGCACCTCAACTATTCATTTTCTTTACATCTCATATTATGGAGATAGTCTGGAGTCAGAGATTTTTAAACTCAATAACGTCACAAGAGGGGGAAATGGTTGAATAAAGTTATGTCTAGTTGATTCTATCTGTTATATGTAAGATCTACTTTCCTTCCTGAATATTTTAGAATCTCTTTTTATACTACCCCTGACTTCCAAATTACCTTATAAACAGAACCTCTTTAATCCCTCTGTTATTCCCTATATCCCTGTTGACTTTTTATTTTTCACATAAGAGATAAGGAAACTCGTGGAAACTATCCTTGGTTGTTGACGACAGACAAGGTAAGGTAATATATTAATCAGAGTTTTCCAGAAAAACAGACCCAATAGAATATATATTTTTACAGATATATTTTATATATAATATGTATGATTATATATGTAATAAAAATTGGCTCACATTATTATGGAGGCGAACAAGTCCAAATCTTCTAGGTGGACCAGCATGCTGAAGATCCAGAAAAGGCAATGTCCCAGTTTGAGGCCAAAGGTCATCTGCTGTAGGACCAGGAACAACAGATGTTGCAGATAAAGTCTGAAGACTGCCTGCTGGAGAATTCTCTCTTATTTTAGGTAGGTCAGTCTTTTTCTCTTCAACTGATTGGACAAAGTCCACCCATGTTATGGAGGAAAGTCTACTTTACTTAAAATTAATTGATTTAACTGTAATTCTCATCCAAAACATCCTCACAGAAACACCCAGATTACATTTGATCAAATATCGGGGCACCTCATGGCCCAACCAAATTGCCACATAACATTAACCATCACAGGTTAAAAAGCCCTATACTAACACAACTTTTTGATCCCTTGTAGCATCTTTCCCTTTAAGTGTGTCTATAAATATCCCTCTCCATTTTATCTCCATTTCATAAAGTTATGGAAAAAATACAGACATGTGACTAGTTCACAACTTAAACATTCTAGAATCAGCCTTATTTTATCAGCCATCATTCCTGATGTATTGTCATTTCATTTAAATATATTTTTAATGCAAAGATGTTAACTCCAAAACTGTTTCCAATATCTATAACTTTAGTGCTGCATTTTAAAAAGAATAGTTAAAGCTCTTAAATACCTGAAAAGTAATAGGTTTCCCCCAAGTCTCACCCAATCTTTTATTTTGAAATCAAGAAAATGCCATGGCTCAAAGAGCCACCGACCTACTTTATTATTTGATGCTCCACATAAATCATGGACACTCCCTGCTTTCAAAGAAGCAAACTGGCTTTGGGAAAAACCAGCACACCACTGCAAGAAAGTTGCACCATATACATTTAATATGCAGATGCATTCGACCTTTTTTAAATGAAGGAGCAAATAATCACAATTTTTATTTACTTTACAGCTATTGATGATCCTATGACATTGACTTCAAATGAAATTACATACCATGATCATTAACTACAAGTTATAGATTTTTAACAATATCATAAATATAGTAATTATCCAGTAAATATTTGTTAAAGTTACACTTTGTTTTTCAACAGAGTTAAAAATAATAATTACAACACATATATGTATTGGTTAATTCATTTGACCAATATATATGGTCGGGTACTTACTTTGCAAAAAGCTCCACTGAGGACACAAAAATGACTAAGTAACCATTGCTAGCTAAAGAAGTCCAGAGCCTAGTACACAAGAAAGGAAATTCAACAATGAATTAAAATAACAGTGTGAGAAATGCCACACTAAGGTATCTGCTAAGAGATATCAAAGCAAAGAGGGATGGCTTTCCCTCAGTCGCCTTATTCAGACCATCATTCTATAGAACATACCAAAAACAGTGTCACAAAGGGTATCTAGTGGTTGTATTCCAAAGTCAATACAATTGTAGATCGACTAATAGACTTGAGGGAACTAGAAGAGATACCGAGTGCTGATACTGAAGTAATCAGTGTTATTTTTTCATCTCAACAACTTTGAACTAAGAATAAGTCAATATCAGAGTTGGCAATCACACACTCTTTCACTAGTAAGTACACTGTAACCTACTTAAGAGCTACATTGCAACGTTCCCTAATTAATAACTTTATATTCTGTGAGCAGTAATAAATTTCTCCCCGGCTACATATGATGCCAACTTTCACATGATTCAAATTACCAGTTAAAGTGATATAAGACCCAGTAGAAAACTGTCCTCATTTGAGACAAAAGGTGACATAGCAAATGACTAGAAACCTGTGTTGGTAGCAGGTTGATGTTTGTAATAGGAGGCATTACATATACCCTATTTGTCTACTACTCCAGTTCTGTTCAATCCAGTCCTATGAATTTTGTTCAGATATGAGACCTAAAAAAATAAAATCTTAAACTAGAAATGTTCCTTAGAAGATTATACAGGTGAGGACTCAGAAGCCCAAGTAACATGCCCCTTTGGCACAGTTCAGAAATGGTGAAGCCAGAACTATATTCTAGGTTTCCTTACTCTTTCAATTCTACCATTCTCTTTATTGGACCATTGATAGGGATGCTAACATCCTGAGGGCAATCATTAATAACTAGCACTTAAATTTTCTAAAGTCAGAGGAGAACATAGGCAGCAAAATCTCAGATATTCCAGATATTCCATGCAGCAATATTTTCAACAATATGTCCCCAAGAGAAAGGGACATAAAGAAAAGAACAAACAAATGGGACTTTGTCAAAATAAAAAGCTTCTGCATGGCTAAAGAAAACATCAACAAAATGAAAAGGGAACCAACCATATGGAAAAATATATTTGCAAACGATACCTCAGACAAGGGTTTGATCTCCAAAATATCTAAAGAACTCACACAACTCCACTCCAGGAAGACAAAAAACCCAATTAAGAAATGGGCAAAGGGCCTGAACAAGCACTTCTCTGAGGAGGACATACACAGGGCCCAGAGACATATGAAAGGATTCTCAGCATCACTAGCCATCAGAGAGATGCAAATTAAAACCACAGTGAGATACCACTTCATACCACTCAGAATAGCTATCATAAACAAATCAACAAACACCAAGTGCTGGTGAGGTTGTAATGAAAAGGGAACCCTAGTGCACTGTTGGTGGGAATGCCCACTGGCGTAGCCACTGTGGAAAACAGTATGGAATTTCCTCAGAAAACTAAAAATGGAACTGCCTTATGACCTGGCAATTCCACTGCTGGGATTACACCCTAAGATCCTGAAACACCAATTCAGAAGAACCTATGCACCCCAATGTTCATAGCAACACAATTACAACAGCCGTAATACTCGTAATTACAATTACAAGTAGTGGAAGCAACCTAAGTGCCCATCAGTGAATGAGTGGATCAAAAAACCATGGGGGGGGGAGGATATGGACAACTGTAATTGAACAACAATAAAATAATTTAAACTTTAAAAAAAATGGTACATTTACACAATTGAATACTATGCAGTGGAAAGAAAGAAGGAGCTCCTACCCTTCATGACAGCATGGATGGAACTGGAAAGTATTATGCTAAGTGAATAAGTCAGTCAGTGAAAGACAAATACCATATGATCTCACCTATAAGAGGAACTTGGTTTCAACAAAACAAATAAGCAAGCAAAATGTAACCAGAGACACTGAAATAAAGAACAGACTGACAGTAAACAGGGTGGGGGGTGGGTAACATGGGAAAGAAGGGGAAAGGTTGTCAAGGAACATGTATAAAAGACCCATGGACAAAGCTAAAGGTAGGATTGAGGGTGGGAGGTGAGGGGTAATGGTGGGGAGGGCATGGGGGGAAATGGAGATAACTGTACTAGAAAACAATTTTAAAAAGTAAAACTTTTTAAATAAATAATCTAAAATCAGTATGAATTTACAACTGAGTAGTCCTTGTATCAACAGATACATTGCACAAGAAACTACAGTCTGCTGAAAGAAACTGGGAATATTAGAACTGATCTATAGACATCATGCAATGGTCAGACTGTATAAAATACACAAGTACTCAGAGAAACATGAAGACCCTCTAAAAATCCAGGACTCCATGAAGACAAAAATTATGTGATTCACTTTCATCCACAGTGGGCAGCAGTGTCTGGCAATAGACACAGGCACTTAGTGAAGCCTTGTATGCTGGATGTGTAGCTCTGCGCAGATCTTCACAACAACTCTGAACAGTAGTAATAATCACAGGAATGTGTCACCGATATGGAGCACCTCCCTGAAGGTTGCAGTATCTACAAAAAAGGGGAGTTGCTGGCATTCATTCTGTTGAGTGATAACAACAGACCACACCTCATTGATTTGATGGTTGATGGCCTTATTTAAAAAAAAGAAACAAGAGTGTTTCAAACCAGGCAAGATAATTTCTCTCTTTCTCCCAGATCTGCTTTAAAATTCACATTTTTCTTCCACTGACAAAACCCTTATCTCCTGTCATGAGTTTCACGAGTGTGCATGACTTTTCACCTTTTAGCCCCAAATGAATCCTTCTTAAATGACCATTGGAGAAAGGGGAAGAGAGAAAGAAAGTGAGAGAATATGGAAGACAAAGAGAGAGAAAGAGGGAGAGAGAGAGAGATTAATCGGCTCCAAATTAAACACTGAAGCTGGTTCACATTTCTAGGAATAAAGCATCACTGTCCAAAGAACCATGGGAATTTGGCCAAATTTAGAATAAAACATGTAAAAGTCAATCAGCTCCTGGAGCAGGGCTGCCCACCGCACAGTGCACAAAACTGTCCACGTCTCTGAGGGGGTCCACGAAGCAATTAAAGTGAAAATATGATGCCGCTATCAGTTGCCTTAAGACTTTGGGTTGTGCCTGACAGTCCTGAGAGACAGTTCTGGTGTCCTGTCAGGTCTCACGGGAAAATAGCCAGGGGGTGGTTTCCACCCTAGGCCCCAGGAGCTGAAACATGACTTGGGTCAAGATGATATCTTTAGCCCGCCAGAGGTCCAGGCCGTGTGACCATTAGTCAGGTCCGGGTTGCTGTCTCCTGCTGCCTCGGGGGGTTGCTGATTATCCAGGGGAAAGGCTGGATCTCTGAGGGGTAGAGAGAGGAGTGATTTCTGGAGCTAGGATTTGAAACTCAATTTAACTAGAGTCATAGGACCCTCCATTCCAGTTGTCAGCCAGTCTCTCTGGGCTTCCATCTCTTCCTCTGTAAAGTGAAAGCTTAGACTCCACCAAAGACACAAACTACACAGGCCAAATCTGGCTTGGTGCTGGTCTGTGTAAATAAAGTATCCATCGGGATACTATCATGCTCATGTGTGTGCTTGTGTCTTTCGCCGCTTTCCCATTGCAGCCGTGGAGCTGAGCGGTTGGGTCAGAGACCACACAGCTGGCAAAGTGTACCATCTGGCTCTTTACAGATGAAGGTTGCTTGCTGGCCCCTGGACTCAAGAAGCTGCAAGAAATCAAAGGTTAAAATTTCACAATCGTGGGATTCTAGAACCCCTGCGACCTAGTCTGACTGGCTTTACATCAGACTAGTGATTCTCAAAGGCTGGTCCCTGGACCAGCAGGACCAGCATAACCTGGAAACTTGCTAGAAATGCACATTATCAGACCTACCGAATCTGCATTTTAGGAAACCATCTACCTACTGATGGAAACTGCAATATTAGACCACTCTCCCACTCACATTCTCACATTCAAGACTAGGGAAGAACTCTTTTACCCTGAAAAAAAGAAAAGATAGACCAAAATAGTGTCTCCAAAGGAAAAAAAAAAGCATTTCTAAATGTCATAGTTCACTGCTCCTTGATTGGGATGAAAAATGGAGATGATATTAAATAATAATGATAATAATTAGAGATAGTTTGATCTCTACCATTTATCTGTCTTTGTGGACTTAGTCAAAACCACAGCTGTCACACCGTCTGTTTATTTAGAAGCCAGTTCGAACTGTTCTCTAACAGCAGCCTGGCAGCACTCAGCTCCTGGAGCAAGCAGCACTTTGCACTGAACTCTTGACAAGCTAAACAGGAGCACATTCAAAGTGGTCCTTCCAAGACCAGGAAACTAAAGTCTGCTTTTGATTTCTATATTAGAATTTAGTCCCCCAACTTTAGGGCATTAAATATATTTTCTAAATGTAAAAGCTTACAGGAAAAAAAAAAAAGAAAGAAAAAAGAAACAGGAAATGGTGACGCCCACACACTCAGAAGAGGAATCCCAGGACCAAACCCCATTTCCTGCCCCACGAGGTAACAGAAACATCTCTTCTTTATCTGAAATCCGGTTCCTGTGCCACTCAGAGTAGAGAGCTGAGCCGAAATGTTGGTTCAGGGTTGGCAGAAGAATTTTCTTTCTTTCTTCTTTTCCTTGAAAAACAGAACTATAGCGAAATGCCCCGCCTTCTCCTTATGCATGAAAAAGGAGGAGTAGGACCCAACTTCCATTACTATCTGCAAAGTCTGGGACCCCCGCTGCAGCTCTGCTCACCCACCCAAGTGGCCTCGCTGGGCCCGTGTGTCCCCTGAAATCTCTACTCCAAGTGCTAACGAGGGAAGGGTGGGCCATGTCTGGCATTCAGACTCAGCCCTGCGGCCCTGCAGCCCTCTCGGACTCTGCGTGTCAGTCAGACACAGGCAGATGGCGGTGAGGCACAGCCAGTGCTGTCACGTCATTTGACTCGTCAGCCTGACTAC
This sequence comes from Carollia perspicillata, assembly GCA_004027735.1. Lineage (NCBI taxonomy): Eukaryota > Metazoa > Chordata > Mammalia > Chiroptera > Phyllostomidae > Carollia > Carollia perspicillata. Next base: position 20,792 of record PVKM010004463.1, read on the forward strand.
GGTTTTGTAAGTTTTTGCTCATTTTTGCTCAAATGCAAATTATGATTTTTTAATTTTTGTTCACTTGGGAATATGAAGACAACTGCGCTGTGTCACTTGGGAAAAGAGGCTTCTATTTTAGTTGTGATTTGACTCTTTTTTTTTCAGATGTCAGAGTTTGAAGGCTCTATACGAAATACAGTGCTTCAACCACTATGCTGACAGGGGTCTGAATAATCCAGTTTGGTTAACTTCCAAGTCTCAAATAAGGAAACAAGTGTCCAATTATTTGTTTTTCTTTTTCACATCTGCCTCTCCAGGAGAGATGGTTTGCTCTAGAAAAGGTCTAGGGGTATTTGGTAATCATGTGACCATTTCTTCTTACAAATATAGCTACCAAGAGATGTAGTCTCTCCTAGAGGAGAAACCAGCAGGAAGGTTGGCTGGCGATCTAGTTGCTACAACTAGTGGTTACCTGGGAACGCACCAGCAGAAGCCGTGAGTGTGAGCTTGCCCTCCAAGTCCGCGGTGGTTTTCATTACCTCAAGTAGAGTCAACAGGGTAGTGTGAGGGTCTCCGGTGTCTCCTCCCCCCACCAAAAGATTAACATACAGGCCCAAGGGTAAGACCGTGCAATCACCGTGGAAAAGCCTGGCAGTTCCTTACAAAATTTGATCCATCCGTTGCACTCCTAGGCCTTTACCCGAATGAAAGCGTATGTCCACATAAAGACTTGAATGGGAATGTCCACAGCAACTTTGTAACAGCCAAAAACTAGAAACAACTCATATGTTCTTCGGTAGTTAAATGGATAAACAAATGTTGGTAAATCCAAACAATTGAACACCCACAGCAATAAAAAAGAATGAACTATGAACATACTCTGCAGCGGATGAATCTCAAAATCATTATGCTGAGTGGAAAATGTCAGAAAAAAAAAGAGAACACTGTATAATTCCATTTACATAAAACTCCAAAAATTGCGAACTAAGCTATAGTGAGAAGAAGCAGGTCGCTGGTGGCCTGGGGTGGCAGTGGGCAGAGAGGTGGACGCAGAAGGAGGGAGGAATTAGGGACAAAAGAGGGTCTCCGGGAGGTGCTGTGTGCACTAGTTTGATTGTGGTGATGGTTTCACGGGTGTACACATATGTCAAAACTTACCAAAACGTACACTTTAAAATGCAGTTTATTACACGGGAGGCATATCGTCACAGGAGGTACTCTTGAGATGCGATTTCTGTCTTATTTTACTGGAGAGGCAAAATATGCTGCAAATAGGAGGTTTGTGATACACTGACAAAGTGCTTTGAGGAGACCGGTGAGGTGACACTTTTAACAGTAGGAACCTTTTTAGGTTAGAAATCAGGTCCTTCTCACTCTGGGTTTCCCATGCCCACACCCAAGCCCAGCTGTCCACCAGAAGAACCCATCGTCCCTGTTTCTGGTTTCAAATTCTGTAACACCTCTCTAGGAGAGGAAAAGAGCTGACTAGGGCAAATCATCCTTTCCTTTCTGTAAAGTTAAGGAGGACAAACGCAAGGTGAAAGGTCAAGAGCAGAAACGCCCAAGACCCCTTGCATACCACAGAAACCAGATTTCAGCAGGGATTTACCTTGAACTGAGTAATGGGGCCTTCTGTGTGGGTTTAGTCTAGACGTGATCTCGGAAAAGACCACAGAGTGAGAGGAGGGAAAAACACCTGGGTAGAAATAGGCCCCTGGGGCCCGTCCTGGGAGAGATTCTTGTGCTTCCTGACCTCACAGGAAAGCCCCCTGCTTCTCAAAGCTGCCTCACCCACAGACAGGCACTCACCAGGAAAATGCCACTTTGTGCAAAGCAGCAGGGACAACAAGCACCGTGCCTTCTGACAGCCTCTGAATTAACTCTCCCATTTCTAGCCCATTTGTTGTCACAGTGATGACTTCCTGCCTTTCACCTCTTGCTACTCTGTGGCTCCCATCCCAGGCAAGCCCCAGACAAGCCCAGGTTGCTAATTTCTGATTGTTGGATATCATGAGATGATGAGTTTTTGATACAGGTTCTATCCGAGATGAAGGGAGCAAGATGCTCATGCCCTTCCAGGGTGCTCAGCTCCCAGAGGACATTTGCCAATATTTGGGAACTTCCCAATTGTCACCACTGGAGTAAAAGGTGCTGTTGGCCACTGGTGGGTAGAGGCCAGAGATGCTGCTATTAAACATCCTGCAATGCACAAGACAGTTTCACACCTACACACACCCAAAATTAGCTGGCCCAAATGTCAGTGGAGTTGTGCCTTTCTGAGGACTTACCAAATTTATGGAAAAGTAAGCTACCCACATTGTAAATTCAGTTTTCAGAATGTGGTATTAGGCAAGACATCTAGGTTTTCTGCCTTGATTTCCCATGTCTGCAAAATGGGAATGATCCTATGTCATTTATTCCTCTTTTGTTCTTCATCCCAGGGAGCAGCTAATGAATGTTTGCCAAGTGCTTTGAAGATTCTAATTACTGTTATCCCAGTCTATCAGTTCAAGATTGTAGAGCACCTGGGAGCCCTGCAGACGGGAGATACTGGGCAAACAGAGCCAGTCCTGTCACTGTGGTTACAGTTTAGCCTTCTCAGAGGGCAGTATCAAGCCCTCAGGCTTGAATTACTCAAATCAACGTTAGAATCTGCTGAAGGAGACCAAGGGTTCTCACAATTAAATCGTAGCTTTTCCCAAAGTCAGGGACTTCAGTTGAGGACTTCCGGTTGGCAGCTAGCAAGATTCAGAAAACCTTAGCATATGGTGAGCATTCTATAGATCTTTGTTGACTGCCCGCTTTGTGCATTATTCAGATAAAATATATAACAGAATTGGGAATATTAATACCTACATTTTGGAGTTGTCGTAGGGGTGACATATTAAAAAAAAACATTCCAGGTCCTCACATATAGTAAGCACTGTCCTTTAAAAAATAAGTTTATAAAAATAAATAAATAAATTTATAATTTAAAGTCCGCTGGGTAGCTATTAAGTTATGTTAGTCCCTCGGCAAGTTCTTGCCAAGCGGACAATAACCTGATGTTCAACACCCAAATATTTTTGCCTAAAACGAAGATGACCCTCTGCAGCTCTCTTCGCCCCCTCATCAGCACTTCCTGATCCTGAGCATCTCCCTATTTAGAAATGAAGTCGGCGTCAAGTTCACAAGTCTGCAGAAATCAACCTACAAACCTGCACTGAGCACAGGCTACGTAAATCAGCACAGTAAGAGCCGCCGTGAGAAACTGAGAATATGAAGACATGGCATCTGTCATCGTGGAATGTCCAACTGACCCGGAGAAGTCAAGGCTAGTGTCAAATGACAGCAAATTCACAACACAGGGTGTGTAGAATTACTCACGTCAATGGCACCGTTTACAAGAGCTTGAGAAATTCAGAGGACAGGACGTGGAGTGGGTTGGGCAGGCTTCCCGGATATGGTGGGATGTAACTGGGTCTGGAAGCACAGGTAGGAATTCTGGGAGGCAACGCTAAAAAAGCAGCATAAGCCTTCCTTCTCACATCCATACCAATTTGCCTGATTTTCCAGGCAAAACTGTACCTCAAAGATAAAGGCCCTGAGATCTGGCATGGGGCTTGTGTTTTCTTGCTTGGCTGCATGGCTGTAGACTAAATCCTAGGCCCCCTGGAGCTCGTCACCAATCAAGTCGTGACTGAAGCAGACTAGTTCACACCCTTGAGCCTGCACAGAGTCAGCTGGAAGGCCTGGTGAAACACAGAGTGCTGAGCCCACGGTGGAAGTTTTGGTTTGGGACTGGGGCCTGAGAGTCTGCATTTCTTCATTTCTAACCAGTGTCCAAGTGATGCCGCTGCTGCTGATATGGGGGCTTCTGAGCAAGGGGGCAGCATAGGTAAAAGTGGCCGTTACCTCCTCCCACAGCCACATGAGAATTTACAACTGAACTACAGAATAGCCATCATTCAGACCCACCTGAAATCTGTCTGAATGAAAGTCCTACAAATAGGGAATTAAAGAAGAAGCCACATCAATGGCAGGAACTTTCCTAACTTGGTGAAGGAACTTAAACATACAAGTCCAGGAAGTACAAAGAGTCCCAGACCAGATGAACCCAAGCAGGCCCACTCCAAGACACATAATAATTAAAATGCCAATTGTTACAGACAAAGAGAGAATCTTAAGAACAACAAGAGAAAAGAAGTTACTGACTTACAAGGGAGATCCCCTAATACTGTCAGCTGACTTCTCAACAGAAACTTTTCAGGCCAGAAGGAATTGGCAAGAAATATTCAAAGTGATGAAAAGCCAGGACCTACAACCAAGATAACTACCCAGTAAAGCTGTTATTTAGAATCAAAGGACAGATAAAGAGCTTCCCAGACAAGAAAAAGCTAAAGGAGTTCATCACTACCAATCAAGTATTACATGAACTGTTAAAAGGTCTTCTCTAAGAAGAAGAAGAAAGTCCAAAAAAGGTAATAAAATGATAATAAATACATATCCATCAACAACTGAATCTAAAAACAAAATAAACAAACAAACAGAACAGAACCAGAGTCACAGATACAGAAAATATTTTCATGGCTACCAAATAGGAGGAGGTCTGGGGGGATGGATGAAAAAGGTAAGGAATTGAGAAGTGCAGATGCCATGAGAAGTGTGGAGTTGTCATGCGGATGTAAAGTGCAGCATAGGGCATATATTCAATAGTATTCTAATAACTACGACTGGCGCCAGGGGGGAGCTAGATTTTCTGGGATGATCACTTAATCAATTATGTAATGTCTAATCACTGGAGTGCACACTTGAAACTAATATAATAATGTATGTCAACTATAACTGAAAAACAAAATATTTAAAAATGAAAAATAAAAAGAGGGTATGTCTACCTTAGAGTACACATAACACCTTTTGGGAAAATATACAAAATGCACACCCAACCGAGGGCAGGTCAGGAGCATCAGCTTTTGGGGGGAAGCTGCACATCAGGACCTATGCAGGAATGACATCACTTTACTAGATGTTCAACATCAGTCACTTGGGACGCCTCAAACTCCTGGCTCCATTAAACAAATATTTCTTGAAACTCTGCCTTGTACCAGGGGCTTTGCAGTGACGTCATCTCACTGACATTTTCATCTCAACCAGGGGGCCACGGGGACCAGGGGGGCGATCAGAGTTAAATGATGCTGAAATGCTTCTTTGAGTTGACATAAAGGAAACGAGATAGACAGGGATTTAACAAGATATTTTAAAGACACACACATCCCACACACACCAACAACCCTGAAGTGACCTAGCACAGGAAGGGGTGGAGGCCCAAAGAGGGACCAAAGAGAAAAACAAAGCAGGGCAGACAACAGATAAACTACCTTGTGGTTAGGTCCAAAGCATAGGAATTGAATCAATTCTGGGAAGTGGTAACCTCCCAGGTGTGCTTGATTCTCATCTTACACATTTTTTACTAGCATTTTCTTCATTTTTTAAAGCAGCTTAGCAGTCATAGCACCTTCCATTGCATGTGATATTTTCCAGAACCTTCTACCGAGTTCCTGTGGAAGAGATGTTCTTTCATCCATGGCAGAAATGTGTTCATCTCTGCAGTGAAGACCAGAGCAATTTCTGCCAGGAGTGCTGTTTTTTATTTCTTTTTAATGAGTGAAGCTGGAAAATAAGTTCACCAGCTGAAACTGCCAGAGAAATCTGAGATGTCAAATGCCATCATTAACTTCATTGAAATATATTATTAATAATAATGCTTAACTCTGTGGTAGCACTTTTGGGCTTCAAAGCCATTTACAAACATCAACTAATTAATCCTTACCTCAGCACGGTGAAGTAATTAAATATTATCTTCCCATTTTTAAAAGGGGAAACTGAGGCACCCAGGGGTTAAGTGCCCTGCCCAAGACCACAAAAAGGATGGGATGTGTTCTCAGAGACACAAGCCTCCTGTGACTTTCAATACTACATTGAAAAGGTTTCACTCCTGGGAACACATGAAGTTTTTAGCAGGAACCACTCTTCTGAAAAAAGGGGTGGACAGAAAGAGCCATGCCCCTGCTTTCCATAGTACCTTGCTACAAATCATCAGAATTCAATTTTTCTTTAGTGTTTTCCTTCATCAACTTTTAAAAAGCATGCTGTCTTGGGGGACATGCCAAAGCACTTTAATGATGTATAAAAGGAAAAATAAATAAATAAAACCTTCTGCCCACACAGAGAGAATACAAGCCTGCTATTTGGACACGTGCTTTTATTTCCTCTCTCGTACTGGCAGCCACTCTGTGCCATGTAGCTTAGCTGCAGCCAGAAATTTTTTTTTTAAGGAAAAAAAATGAACACCGAAACTCAACAGGCTCAGCCAAAAGAGAGGAACTTGGTCTTAATTACCTTTTTACAAATCCTGTTCTCACTTCAGTTTCCCTGAACTTTTCTCCAAGCCGCCAGCCCCACCACAGAAGTTCATCTATTTTGTTTTGTTCTTGTATTTTGCCTAATTTCCCCTCATTCTCTCTTTGGTCTTCAAAGCTTTTCTTCCACAGGAAAGCCATCTGGTTGGGGATGAGTGCTGGCGCTTTCTACGTCTTCCTCATCCTCTGTCTACAGGCCTATTGTTGTTCATTAAAGATCTGAGACAGAAGGTAAGCACTGTGTCATAAAATAACAGAGGACCAAGGCTCCTTCTGAGCTCATCGTGAATGTCCTCGTGGCTTCCAGAGGTCTCTTCCTGCACCAGTCCTTACAGTGCTGAGCGGGAGCTTTGCCCGCTGATGGCAGGTGATGGGAGGTGGGGGCTGGTGGTGAAGCATTGAGGCAGTTCCCTGCGCTCCCTGTTGCCTGGTGGGAGACCCTCACCTTGATCCTGACTTGAGTCTAGCCTCCCAGCTTCACCTTGTCTTGCTGCGTGAACCGCACTGGCACCATTTGTAAATCTGTTCACTGGGGTTCCCCTATTTTCTGTGGGTTCATGTGAAAGTTACCTCAATGAGCTTTTAAACCCCTCATACAGTTTAAAAGACATACATAAAAATTTTAAAGAAAAGAATCATTTCATGATCAAGGATGCCCATCTGGGTGATAAAACTATAAAGAAAAGCACAGAAATGATTACCATACAAGATAGAATAATGGAATAATGCTTACTTTTTAAGATATCGAAGGGGTGTAATAGAAGTATATGGAGGGCTTCTGGGACAACTGGAAAGGCTTTTTTCTTAACATGGGTGTAGTTACAAGATTGTTCACATTAGCACTGAGTGGAGTGGCTCAGTGGACTGGGCATGGGCATTGTCCTGCAAACAGAAAGGTCATATGCCTGGGTTGCTGGCCAGGTCTCTGGTTGGGTACGTGCAAGAGGCAACTGAGTGGTGTTCTCTTGCACGTTAAAGTTTCTCTCCCTCTCTTTCTCCTTTCTTTCCTCTCTCTCTAAAAACAAATAAATAGACCCATTTTTTTAGAAAAGAGTGTTCACATTGTAATTCATTTATATCCCAGTTATATAGTTTATGTAGTTTTCTGTATCTCTGCTAGAATTTAATTTTTTAAGTTTTAAAAATATTTGTAGGACTATATGGACTTCATTCACTATATATGGTGTTATGATAGCACCTTATAAAAACTGATAGTTTTTCTTTTCCATTGGTTTTAATATGATTATTTCTATTTCTTCTCATTAAACCTGAGAATGTCTCTTAAGAGTTCCCAAAGAAAAGGTAAGAAGTTTTGAAGGTTTCTGGCGGGTGAAGTGAACTTTGAAACGCTGCGTGGTAGATGCAGAAAAGTCTACTCATTTTTTTCCCTGTGGGTATACGGGGTTTGGAGGAGTGTCAAGCAGGGAAAATAGAGAAAAAGATATGCTCCACAGAGGCACTAATCTTCTTTGAACATCAGGACATCTTCTCCTCCCTACCCTTCCAAACATGCCTTTATTTTCTTGTCTACAAAATAGAGTCTCTGGTGAGACCCTGTAAGGTTTCTTACAGTTCTAACTGTCTACGATTCTGAGAAAAAACCTCTAAGGTTGAACATGGCTTCCCCCTTCTTCTTCTAAACCCTCACACTGACCTTTGCTCTCAAGCCAGGCCCCATAACGATAGTCTTCCTCTTCACTACGTATTTCCTAACGATGATATTAATAATCATCAAGGGAAGACCCAATTTGATGTGATAATCACAGAGTACAAAGGTTGTGACTGGCCCCAACCAGCCTCCCCTGCCATCGTTCCCAGCTGACCCTCCCACACCACACTCGTTCACCCTTCCGCTCAACCTCTCGCCCTGATCAGCTGCTGCTGCCTTTCCAGGGTCCACTCAGGTGTGTTCCTCAGGAAGCCTCCTCTTGACCCCTGGGTTCAGCTGAACTTCTCCCCTTACACACCACACATAATTCTGTCTTAGCCCAAGCCATTACATGAAAAGTATTTGCATGTCTGTCTCATTCACTGGACAACCAGCCCATCTAGGGTAGAAATAAGCCTTATCCATTTCATCATCCTAAAACTTGGTATTGTGCCCACACATAGTAGGTATGTTCCTTTAAGTCAGTAAATGTTTATTTAATCTAAGCACGAATGAACAATTGACTGATGAGGCCCCGCTTTGGACTGAGCGGGTGTGACCAAGGCCCCCCCCACCTCACACTTTTGTTCACCACTCCTCTCTACACCACACGTTCCCAAACTGGCTGGTCACCAGGGTCACCCGATGAGATTCTAAAATACAGATTCCTAGGCCTTCACACAGAAATCTTAAAAATCTTTCCCCACGTAATGTGGAACTGTCAGCCAGGTGTTGGAATCATTGAAAAGTCTGGTCAGAGAAATTGACACCATGTGAAAATAATGCTTTAGTAGAAAACGGAAACAAAACAGTAATATTCACATAAATTGCTGGACAAGCATGGCCAGAGGGAAGGGGAAAGGGAGTAAAAATCTGGTCACGAGGGCTGGAATTTTAGCTTTTTAGCACAAACAACCTCAAGCAAAATAAATTGAGTCAAAGACTTACTGCAAAAATCCAGAGCACCTGTCAAGTAAACCATTTCTTTTCTTTCAAGAAAGCAGAAGGGGACGGGGGAGCGGGGAGAAGCAGCAGGTCTCTTTAACTGAAGCTACAAACTTGACTCTTTGGTAAATGCCAAAATATCTTCGATAACACATTTACACACCTATAAAAACAAAAAGTTCGGTCAGAAACGCCAATAAATGATTCGGAGCCTGTATGAAAGCCATACAGCTGCAAAAACATAAAATGTAATTTTGGACTTTTAGAGTAACTGCTTCGGAAAAAAGCCAGCTACAGAATCTAAATAAAATGACTTTTTGAAATGTCAATGATAAAAAATAAGATCATCTTTGTCTTTTTATTTTATGCATTTTACTTAGGTGTGCAAAATAGAGTAAAGACACAGATGGATACTATAAATTTGCCATAAAAGGAGAGAAAAAGGGTTTGCGATTAAGGGTGGGGATGAGAAAGGATTTGGGTTGAAAAGGAGTTGAACTTTTTTCTGGCTGAGCCTCCAGCTTGACACCATGCAGAACTTTTGCCATTAAAACAGATGCAGATGAGGGAGAAAATAAAAAAGAAAGTGACTATTGCGGAGCCGGTATGAGAAGAATGTCCCGTGCCATCCTGACAAACTAAGTCAAGGATGAGTAGAGAAGGGACTGGTCCCAAAGTAAATGAATGTGCTAACAGTGGCAGCCCTGCCCACTGGCCTCCCTCAGCCTTGGCTTTCCCTGAAGCGTCCTCAGCTGTCACAGGTGTCGTTCCTACCCATTTCTGATCTGCTGGAAGTGCTTGTTTGTTCAGTTTTTCCCCCTGGGCACAGTAAGGAGGTGCTCTGTTGTAATTCCAGTTCCAGCGAGCTTGGTACACCTTTAACAGTTCTTGTGTTATTAACTCAGTGACTAACTGAGAGCTGTTTGGCTTTGAAACGGTGCCACAGCTTCTCTCTCATCTCGGGGTGACGTCAGCCCCATAAATGGGGGAACTGGAGGGAACAATAGAGATTTCAGTGGCAAAGTTTAATGAGGTGGACCCTTATTTTCCCCAGATTTAAAATTACCTCCATTTTCTGCACTGAGAGAATTTAGGATGTCGACTTAGATTTAAGAGTAATTCTGGTGCTTTGACTTTGAAATTCTCTAGAGGGGGGAAAAAAAAACTCGTGAAGTCTTTACATTCTCCACAAGTCCCTGATTTCAAGTGACTCCCATGTACTTTAGGAAAGGAAACTAATGATTTCCCAACACACTTGACACAGATGATCAAAACAGTCCTCAAAAGTAGGAGACAGTGAGTTTAGCACCAGGAACTAAAAGACGCGATCTTTGGAGAATCTCAGTAAAATGCCCAGCAAGTTGACAGCTTAAGGAAAGAGCTAAACCCTGATAGGGACTTAGATTTCCTCAAGTTAGAGAAACAGCCTAGACATCAATATCACCTAAAGGAACATGTGTCCTCAAAAGAAAGACGCACACAGTAATAACCTTCATTAGGCACGTGACTTTAAATCCAGAGTGTAAATTTCCGAGCAATTGTGAAATTGAGCGCCCATGTTGACCTGTTGACAGCAAATGCATGATATTAATTAATGGTTCACAGGACCCTGGCCAAAACCTACACTGAAACACACAATGCTATGCTGACACAGCCCAATCTCTTCAACAAGTACAATTAACTCTTCACTTTTTTTTTATGGGATCCTTCAGCTAAGGCAGAGAAGAGGTGTTTACATCAGCACCCTGCAACAGCTTCCCAGTCGCTCTCAGGCCTTTAGGTGCAGCAAAAAAACAAGCTACCCAGTGCTAAGTGTTGCAATGTTTGGTTCAAAGTAGAGTGCAGAACCTCAGCCAAAAGCACAGGGCTTGTATTTCTAAATCCTAAGTCTGTGTCGTTATTGTTGTTTAATTCTTCTGATGCTTCGGTCCCTCTCTCCATGGTGATTAGGCTTCTAAGAGAGTTTGTCTTACTTGAAGCCCAAGCGCAAATAATCAAGGTAAATGTAAAAATCTCAAGAAAAGTTTCTTCATTTATTGTGCCGCTGAGGCATTCTTTGCCAGTGCTGATTAAATGACCCCATGACAGAGTGGACCACACTATGCACAACAAAACTCTCCCCATGGGGTGGATGAGTCACTTACTCACAATCACACTGCAGGCTGAGACTCTCTACCATAAAGGAGCCAAGCACCTTTACCGTGCTGGGGAAAGCGCCCTGTGTTTTTGTCTTAGCCCTCTCTCTTTTTCATTTGTTTTCTTCCTCACTTGTATCTTAAGGCCTAGGACTCCATGTGATGGTCAGCCAACTTCCAAGTAACAATTTGGGACCTGAATTTTGAAGCCACGCAAGGGATATTTATACCTACATCACTATATATCTGCACATCAAATAGCAGAACCCACATTACAGTAGAGTGAGTGTAACCTTGCATTTATAAAAATCTTTCACTAAATAAATGCATATCTATCATTGATAAATATACCCCCAAGATATAAATTATGCCTCCACCTTCGTGCACAGATAGCATAGCTCTGGAAAGTCCTTTGGTTTTTGAATTCTTATAGAAAGAGAACTTCTTGCAGCCATATCTGAAACAACTTGCAATGGATTATTCACGGTTCCCAGAGATTATCTCCAGAAGCAAGATTGGTGTAAGCGAACTGGCCAGAATATAAGTATGCATTTTTTGAAGTAATGGAAATCTATAAGAGCTACAGGGCATTCAGTTATTGTCCATCTTCATGTCCTGCTTCCTCTTATATCAATTTGGGGGGATGTCTACTGGTAGATAAATTGCGGCCACAAAAATACATTCAATGAATATATCTGGTTTTTTGTTTTTGTTTTTGTTTTCTGAAGTCTGCCACCCACTGACTTAAGATCCTGTAAACTAGGAAGCAGCAGAGCCATCACTACCGGACTGGTTCAAAGTTCAGACTGATGGTTGCCAGACGGGAGGCATGGTTGAAGAATTCTGGGTGAAAAGGTGCAGGGATTAAGAAGCACAGATGGGCTGTTACAGAATAGTCACGGGGATGTAAAGTACAGTATAAGGAATATAGTCAATGACATTGTAATAACTGTGTGGTGGCAGGTGGGCACTAGAAATATCAGGGGGACCACTCTGTAAAGTGCAATATATAATTATCTAACCAGTGTGCTGTACTCCTGAAACTAATACAAAATAATATTGACCATAAGCTGTAATTAAACAATAAAATAAACTTCGAAAATACCAGTTCAACCTTTAGCAGTACAGCTTTTCCTTATTCCTAGGCCAGGGTTCTCTCAATTGTTCTGTACTGTACCTACAATGTACTCAAAAATAAACCCTGTGAATTATGTCCTAAGGCAGGCTAGTTTTACAGATATGAAAAATTAGACAGAAAGATATGAAATGATTTATTCGGCACAGGCAAGAATAAAGAACTGCCAGCTCTATCTTTCCACATCCATTGCTACATAAGCCCCACTAATTTTCTCGATCTGATAAATTACTGATAAAATCAAAGGGAACATGAAGCTCAGTGTTCTTGTCTCCCAAAGGAAGCCTAAAATCTGTGTTTGTTTGCATATGCATTTCCAAACTGAGTAATTTAGAATCACGGGGCTTATGTCATTTGGTACAGTCTGCCTTCGGGCATGAAGAACACAGGCATTTTAGTGATGGATGCGGCTCATGTCACCTGCCCTAACCAAAACCTCCAAAGAAAAGCCAAAGGGAGTCTTGGTGGAGAAGGTGGGCCCGTTGGCATGAAACAGGCCAATGCTGGCAAATGCCTTCATGTGTTGTTCTTTCAGGGAAGATAGTAGGCATAGGGGATGGGTCCACAGGCCCGTGGGTGAGTGGAAGTTACAAACAATGTATATGGTGGACATTGTTAGAGAAGGGGAAGTCAGCACGGCATAGACAGATAATGCTCCAGGTAGCTCATCCTAAGTATAGAAACGTTGATATCACCTGAACCTATGATACAATTGGCTTTCATCAATGCAGCAAATGCAAGTGAAATAGTTAAAGCATAGTAATCACTAATTTCTAAGAATAATAGCTAAGAGTAGTTGATCATTTACTGTGTTCCAGACACTATAGTAGGTGTTAGTATTGGTTCTTTCATTTCATTTGCCCCTCAAAACTCTGCGAGTTAAGTAACAAAAGAATCAGAATCAAATGAACTGGAAATTCAGGTAAGGTTTTTCCACTTAGCTGGTATGTGATGTTGGGCAATTAATCTGTGTAAGCCTCAGTTCCTTCATCTGAAAATGAGATAATGGTACACGCCTTTTAGAAATCTTACAAGGATTAAGTGAGCTGCTATACAGAGAGCACTCAGTATATCAGTGTCATTTACTTTAATTATATTTATCACTTTATGTTTAGTTGTTTTTTATTTGTGCTTAGCAAGTTAATTAATACTGATGGCATAATATCCCTCAAAAATATCAAGTTTGATTTTTTTTTACATGAGGAAATGAAACTTAAAGAGTTTAAGCATCACCTCATTGGTTGAGAGAGTTCAGTTTTTCTACCGGGCTACCATGATGTGGGTCTTCTCCTTCATTATTCCATGTGTGTCCCTCACAAAGTTTTGTTCTTCATCCAAGAACCTCTCCAAGTTGGACAGGATCATCCTCTTGTCAAACACATGCAAACCCCTATGCTTTCCAGAAGAGCAAAGGAAAGACTAAGTAACGTCTGGTCTTCCACAGGGTCAGCTGAGGGGTGTCTGTGCGTCCCATGCCCACGCCATTGTGTGCTGTCACTGTGTCTTTAGAGCAACAGCCCAAAGACCCTGCCGACTGGTAGATTCCTTTTTCCTAATGACCGTACAGCAGAGAGAGGGAGCTAGAATTCTTCCTGCTGTCTTCCTGATGTAATTATTTGTATTACAATCTCGTTTTCATCATAACTGCCTCATTATTCCAGGGTACCAAGATCTGGCCTTCCATGATATCATGGTCACCAGTGAGCCCACACAACCTTGCCCCATTCCCATTGCCATGTTCAATTTCACTCTAAAAGATACTGGGTTCTCTAAATCCAATCAAAGACTAACTCCTCAATTAATAAAATAGCAGAGAAGGGGCTGCTTTTTGTACTTTTAAATATTAAACTGAAAGGAAAACTTCAGTTTCTGTCAGTGGAAACATCAGCCTTGTGTAGTGATTCTTAGTTTCTCTAAAATTGTAGTGGTCCCACCTTGCAGGAAACTGATATGACTCATTGCACCAAGCAAGTTTTGAAAGCCCATGCTGATAATCTGGCTCTCTCTAGAATTCCACCTATAACTACATCCATTCCCTGGAACCAGAGAAGTTGACTGCTAGCCTATGGAATAGTTAGCACTCTACCCATACATGAGAAATAATCATAGAAAAATGTGATTTTCGTGAATGTTATTTTTTGGTGTTTGTTGAACATTCAAAGCAAAGAGGAAAATTAATCATTTCTGGATATGTTGTGTTTAAAAAGAGAATAATATTAGTACATTCAGTCTTTCCTATATTTGGGGGTGAAGTGGAATTTATCATCAAGATAAAGGAATATTTCATCCTGGCTGGGATGCTCTACAGGTTGAAGCGCCATCCTGGGCACGGGTTAGATTCCAGATCAGTGCATATACCTGGGTTGTGGGTTTAACCCCCAGTCTGCAAGCACAGAGGAGGCTGCTGATCAGTATTTCTCTCTGTCTCTCTGTCTCTCTCTCTCAAATCAATGAACATGTCTTCAGGTGAGTATTTAAAAAGAGAAAGAAAGAAAGGACTATTTCTTAATTTCTCTTAGCAAAGAAAGGATGATGGGTAGGATTGTGATTATCTTTGCATTTTGGGAAGCCTTTGTGATGGTGATTCATAGCGTATAAAATTTACATGTGCATGCTCTCAAAAGTCAAGGAAGTAAACATTGCATTCTTTTTGGTGCTGTCATTATACACAGTTTTAAATGCTCCTGTGGCTCACAAATGTCTGAGAGAGGGAGGATAGGAGTCAGAAGACCAGGGTTTCAGTTTGTGGTTCTTTTGGCATCCATCTGCCTAGGATGCCACCGAGTCACTGACATCTCAGGCTGCCTCTCAGTGTTTCAATTTACCCTCCTATAAAAGATATGAAATACGACATGCCTTACCTTTCTCCAAGAGATGTGGTTACCCAACGTAATTAAGTATGTACAGCTCCATGTATTAAAACAAAGTATTGCTAAAAATTCCCCCAAGATGGAAAACAGAAGATAGGATTTCATTACTACTTTTTTCTACTACTCATGAGTAAAGGTACAACATGGCTATTAGTGGCTACAGGAGAGGCAAGGCCAGGACTGGTGCCACAGGCTTCCCAATTCAGCCTGTCTTCTACCCTGGTTTGCTGGGAGCCCTTAGGCAATTTATTTAAGCACCCCATAGTTCAGCGTATTCATCTATAAAATGGGTATAATCACACTCGCTACCTCACTAGTATAGCATGGAGTAGTTAATTAACAATGTGTAAAGCTTTTGTATATGTAAAGCGCAATGTAGGTGCTAATTATTATAAATCCAAAAAAGCACCACCATTCAATTTTTAATTACCTATATATTTTATTGAAAAACACATAAAGCACATAATAAAATTAACCTGTGTGTCAAAAATTACTGCCAGCCTGTGCTGTCTTGTTCATTCCTCTGTCAGAACTACAGTAGCAATTTCCTAAACCAAAGCGATAATTTTATTTCAGCGGTAGGAATTTAACCAATATGACCAGGCCTAACCAACAATTTACTGTGTCATAAAAGAACATCTCCCACTCTTGCCTCAATTTCTTTTAGTTTTTGTAACTCAATTAGCATGACACTAGGCCCTATTATCAACATGTTATAATAAAGGCTTATGCCAATTTCACATTAAAGGATTTAAACACTGAAGTATGATTTTTTGTTTAGGTCTTTGAAGAGTGACCTAAAATATTTCACAAAAAGAGAAAGAGATTTCTACAGTGATTTTCAGGTCTGATTTAAAATGAGCAAATCTAAAGTAGAAGAAGGAAGAAACCTACAGGTACTAATCCCTGGTCTAATCCTCAACTACCAGAGACAACACTGAAAAACATAAATGTCATTGTCTAGGGCCCTTGCCCTCCCACAACAGAACAGATTCCCCAGTCATAACAATGGATATTTCTTTTTTCCAACAGATTGGGCTCATCCTTGTTTTATAATTAGTGGTCCATCAATGTTCAGAGTTTCAAGAAGAGGACAAGAGCTAAAAAATGAAATTGTGGTATCATCAGCCTTTAGAATATGATAGTACAATTATAATCAGTCACATTATTTGTCCCTATGGAAATAAAACACTATAATCAACACATGAAGACCAGACACATGTAGTCCCTGCTTCAAATTAGCTACCAGGCAGTAGGAAGACAAGACCGAAGATTATATGAACCAACCTGAGTTTATGCTAAAAGCCAGATGAAATTGTAGGTTGAATGAATGAAAAAATTGAAAAAATGAGTGAATAGGCACATCTCACTGGTAAGGAAATTCAGCGCAAGGAAAAGGTCTCTGAAGAAGCCTTGGATGGTGCGCGTCCTCAGTGGGACTGTAAAGAAAGGATGGGGTTGAGCAGGACAAAGAGGCAATGAGTATGAAGTCAGAGCAGTGTCTGAGTGATCCACAATGGAGACTGGGGACAGATGGAGGGAGGAGGGTGCAGGATTCTGCCCTTTCCTTGAAACCAAGCAATGCCAACCTGGGGCATTTCCAATTATATTTTAAGCTACAGATAAGCCTCCAAACATTATGGAGCCACTTCTTCCAAGTGCCACATCCAAGTGGGCCACTCTGGATGGTGTTGCCTCGCTTGACAAGGAGTATTCTCCTGGACAACTTGCATAGGTAACAATGAGTGAAATTCATTTCTTTGCTTTTAGCGGCAAACATGCTCCATCCTGCCTAAGAAAGAAAGTTGGCCCTCGCCATTCTGTTTGTTCTATCCCAGACTCCCTTTCATGCCCGTTCCCTTCTCAGCCTCTCACTAGCTTCAGCAGACAGGAGAATCTCAGTACGTGGAACTGGACTGGTCCCAGAAAATGCTTGCTGCAACTACATTATCGCTATGGCTTAAAAATCACACCGCTCATCTACCCAGTGCATGCCCATGGTGTTTAGAAAAAAGGAATGAAGGGTTAAATGGGACTGTGGTACATATACCGTTAGATGAAGGATCTAATTTTCCTAGAGAGAGTGTCTCCCCTACTTCAAATATGGGGAGGCTGAGAAAAGAAGAGATTTAATCATCTTCCTCCAGAGCCGGTTTTTTAAAGAGCTTGATTACAATGCATATGAAACATTTTAAAGTTTGAGTGCTCCCTATAAACCTGTTCCCTTTATGCTAATTGCTCTCAATAAAAGTAGATCAAGAATGAATCTCTCAGCCTAGGACAAGTCCCAGCGTGCTTGTTGGACACAAGTTCAGAGCACGTAGGTTCTATCTGATAGGCCCTTTGGAAACAGATAGATAGCATGATAGATAAATGATAAATAGACATACATCATATTAATAGTACATAATCTTACAAGGAACTCAAGGTGATGGAAAATAGGATACAGTAAACAATTTATCATCACTGATTTCATCAGAGAAAACCCTTTGGAGGGAAGACACCCTGTTTTGGCCTACTTGGTTTATCAGCACCAGTGGGGACCCACGCAAAGCTTCAGATCCCTTTGAACTGGAATTGGAACGGCCAAGGGAACAGGAAAGTGGGAATCCAGGTGAACTGGCTTGTCGTGAACCCTGAAAGGTCAACTGCCTCCAGAGAAGTCCCTGTTCTTGAGCTGCACTTTGTAAACAAGATGAACCCAGGCCACACTTGCCCTATTTCACCAAAGATTTCAAGAGAGGAGCTTACAGAGGTACCTCTGTGCAGCCACCAGCTCTAACCGCCATCCAGTTAAGGGAACTATCCCTCTGTGTACACTTTGCTTTCTGCTCTCCCTCAGTCACCAACCGCTTACTATACTCCAGCTAAAGAGAGGGAATAACCAAATGCAAGGGCTGGAAAGAGCTGGAAAAGCAACATCTTGAAGCTCTTCCCTTGGATTTGAAATTGCAGAGGAGCTGGCCTGAAAGTTGTATGCTTTTCAGGGCATCTTTAACAGGGACTGAGCGGCTCCAGACCCTTCTTCCTTCCTCACCACAGTACACAGAAAACCTCAGAAAATGCCGTGCACCTTTTCTGAATTCTGCCTGCTCCATGGTAAGCCTGTGCCCTCTTGGTACATCTTCACTCTCCTTACAGAGATCCCTGTATGGACCCACAGTCAGAAGATCTGCCAACTCGTTTACAGTCCTGCACTGTTTGCTGTGTGAATGGCAATTAGCGCAGATGATAAAAAACCAACTCCTTTGCTTTAAGCTACCAAACACTTGTGAGGCCGCATGATTTGTGGAGTAGATACATTGAGTCTACCCAGGCCATTCACACACTATCACAACAAGCAGGGTCAAAGCTCTTATGGAGGTCTTTGAAGAATTTGGCCCTAAAACATTGATTTATTAAACGTTCTCTCTGTGCAGTGTTTGGAAGACTAGAAGAAAGGAGCATGAGCACAGTGTGTGTGTGTGTGTGTGTGTGTGTGTGTGTGTGTGTGTGTGTGTGTGTGTTTAGTGAAAAGTGTCAGCACCAACCACTTTTCCTGCAGACAAATTCTCCACCAACAGCTTTGGAACAGAGGTAACTTTCCCAGTGTTTCTTCTGTCAGGATCCCTAATTTCACACACACAGAAGGAATGGGACAATGTACCTACACAAATTAAACAATTACATGAATTTTAAGGTCATGAGGTAACTGATTATATTTCTCGGTGGTTCCATCAGAGTTTTGCGAACATTTAGAAGATGACCTTTGCACATCCTGCAGGATCAATTCTACAAGAATTATAGTACCAGAAAAGAGTTCCCTATTCGTAGTTCCCAGACCCCTGGAAGATAGCCCAACGTGGAAAGATTGAGGCATCTCTGAAGCGTCTTATTGCCAAAGATTAAAAGAGCATCGGAAACCATTTCTCTCTCATTCAGTTGGAGGAGCCAGGTGTGTGCCAGCTTGTAGAAAGTAATGACAATTTTCTTAATTTCACTACCTAACTAGTGTTTCTAGGAGGCCACAGCAAAACTAGCGAGGACTAGGCTTTATCTGTTTATTTGTAAAGCTACAGTACTTTCTGGTTTTTGCCGCATTCCTTCTTCTAACTTTAGTACAATTGCATTGTTGAGAAAAGGTCTCAATTTCTCACTTTTACAAGTCAAATACATCAAAATTTTTTTAATTGAAGAGGTAAAACTTGCAGGGGTGTCAAACTCATTTTCACAGGGGCCACATCAGCCTTCAAAGGGCCGAATGTAATTTTAGGACGTGTAAATGTAACTACTCCTTAACTAGGGGCAAAGAGCTTGGTGCTGCCACTGGGTAGAAACAAGGTGCCGGGCCGGATAAGACAAGGTGGAGGGTTGGATTCCGCCCATGGGCCTTGTGTTTGCCACCTGTGATTTTGGAGGAAACGTTTGGAAATGTCAGGATTTGATTGGCACTGATGAAAAGCAGGAAATATTAGCTCTCCTCAAGCAGAAAAGAGTGAAATTCTGAGCACAGCCTGCTCCATCACAGGGTTCTGCAGCTTCTCCTCCACTTCCCCCGACCCTGAAAGCAGACCATGGATTTGAGTCCTAAAAGAAATTCTAACCCAGATAATAACAGCAAGACAGAACACTGAATGTATTTTAGTTTTAAATTGTTTAGCTTTCTTGGACTGAGGAAACAAAGCTTCTTAGATAATAAAATAAAATATGATAGCACCCTGGAATATTAATAGCCCCAAACTAGTTCTCACACAGGGTTGATTCCCATCAGGCAAAGTGTGGGAAGTAGCTGTGTCATCAGTGCTGATCAAATGAGAGCTTCAGGGGTCATGCTCAGCAGCTCCATTCACCATAAAAAGTCTATCCAGAAAATAGTTGTAATCAAGCTGTGTATTCTTAATGTTCTTCTCGATGGGTTAAGTGCCATTTTTACATCTAAAATAAACTATTTCACCTGCATTTATCTCAGCAGATTAATCCAGACGATCAGGAATATAAAGGAAAACACTTGCCCATTTTCATCAGAAGGATAGTCTCAGGCTTGTACATTCTTTAGTTGTCCTATGCACCCGAAGCCAAACGAGCACTGTAGAGAAATAAATACGTTTTCAGAATGAATCCAAACTAATAGGACTAGGAATAATGTTTTCATAGTTATGCAAACTGATTCTGAATCCCAAGGGAAGTAGTAGATAACTCCAATTACATATCACAACAATCTCAACTTCTTAATGGTGGAAGGAAATTAACATTTACTCAGAATCTCCTGTGTGCTAGGCACTGTACAGGCATTTTTACTTGTATTTAATCCCCACACCCACAGCCGACACTCAGCTGGTCTGCTCCGATGCATCCTACTGGCTGGCACCCAGTGCCACTAGCCAGATATCATTTCCAATTGGCCTGTGCCCTGAGTAATCTTTCAAGAGTGCTGTTATTATTATCACCGTATTTACAAATGAAAAAACTGGAGTTCATGTGAATAAGTAAACTGAGAGTCACACAGACTTTGTGGGAATAAAAATTCAAACACAACCAATCTCCTTTTTTTATGCTTCACTTACTTCTATTTAATATGTTTCGTGTTCTTACTTGGCTTAGGAAGTTGAGGTGGGGTTTTGGTACTTTCCCCAATATAATCTCAAGAATGTAAATAGTGTCACTTGAGTTCTTCTGTAAGAATTCACTGAGGGCCCTGTTGACAAAGCAGTTTTGAATATGGCTTATTACATATATATGAAAGAATTTTTAAGGTATTTTCAACAGTGCTGAGCATTTATTGAAGGATCCTAGAACATGACTGCTGGAGAACACTTGCCAAGTGCTCTCTGAGTAAGGAACATTCATCCACCCACTCTGCGAATACAGAATAGTCAAGAACTTTCTGTCTGGAATGAAAAAATAAAACCTGAGGCAGGATGAACTTCAGTGTTCCTCCAATCCCATCGCTCATCTGATGCTTCAATGTTTTATTCCTTATTCCAAACAAATGACTTTTCAGTTAATGTTCTAACACTTGTGAAGCCAGAGAACACATCTTAGGATAGCTGTGTCTGTTAGAAAGTTATTTCTTATAGTTTTACATCATTGGCCTTAATTAGGAAAAATTTCAATACCCCTTTCACATGGTAAATCTTCAACTATCTGCAGACAAAGACAGCTTACCTTATACTGCCATCAGTCTTTATCTTCTCCAGGATGGATGGCCCAAGTTCCTCAACCGTTTCCTATATGGAAATCATTTCAGCCTTCCTCATGATCCTAGCTGGTCTTCTTTCAGCGCTCTCCAGTGTATGTTTTCCTCTCCATCAGAATGTCCTGAACCCATTCCACAGTCCCTGTTCAGCCTGGATACAACAAAGTAGAGCCTGTTCTTGAGAAGTAGTCAGGAATGCAGAGCACACATAGGTAAAAAGTACTCTGAAAGAATTGCAAGGTGATGTATAACCACATGCCAATAAATGTGGTCAAAGTTATAAATATTGAGCCAAATCGATACCAAGGGATTCTAACCAGAGAAATCGCCCCAGAAAAGAAGGTCAAATATACCCTGTAAGAGTCACAGAAGAGTGTGGAAAGCATTTGGGGATTGCGGAAGACATCACATGGCATTCAAAGGTTATAAAATGGACTTTCACAACCAGAACACAGACACTCCATTGAAAATGTAAGAAGACTGGAAGATTGTAGGAAGAAGAGTTCTTGAGGAAGAGATGAAGGCTGGAACTGAAATATGTTCACCTTCTTCCTTTTGATGGGTGGTTTACATACTTTATTTCACTAATCCTCATATTTATCCTGTTAAACATCCATATGCATATTTTAGATGAGGAAAAAAAGACAAAGTAAGTAGTAGAAGGATTCAGGAGTCAAATATGAGTTCCGTTTTGGAGATAA
The DNA here is from genome assembly GCA_004027735.1 of Carollia perspicillata. Lineage (NCBI taxonomy): Eukaryota > Metazoa > Chordata > Mammalia > Chiroptera > Phyllostomidae > Carollia > Carollia perspicillata. The sequence goes on from PVKM010004463.1 coordinate 42,781, forward strand.
GGCCTTGGACCTTTCCTCTACATTTCATGGAAAAAGGACCAGTTGGTGGGAGTCTCTAAATGCCAGGAAGAACATATAAAGCTATGATCTTGCTTTTGTTCCATCAAGACAGAATGTTCTATTGCTGGCAGTAAAGGTGGTTCATATACCATGTTTTGGTCTTAGTAAATTTGCATATGTATGATGCTAACTTAAGTGAAATTCCTAATCATTACAAATTCTTGGTGAAAACACATGCCCAAAGCTGTATTTCCTTGAATCAATAAATGGTTCCTTCTAAGATCACAGTCCTACAATGAAAATGTACAAACAAAATAGTCCCAAAGGAGATAATTTAGATAATGTTACAATTTTACTGTCTTCATTTTTCATTGGTGAATCACTTCACTAACCACAAGTATCCTATCAAGTGTTCGGTTTTTTAATGGAATAGCAGCAATCCAAAGCCATCATGTTAGAAGTTGGACATGATCCTGGTATTAGAGAGGTTAAGTCACATATTCAAGTTCACAAAACCAGTTAGTGACATGCACAACTAAAGCACAAATCTAGACTTTTGGACTCAACAGCTGTCTGCTACCTCTTAGGACAAACATCAGCTAGGACAACCCCAGCATGGCATCTTCAAAATGTCAGCACTCCTGCTGAGATGTGGGAAAAAGCCAACCCTGTTCACTTCTGTCCATCTTCCTTCCACATAATTGAGTTGCTGCTTGACTAAATTCATCAAATCATCCAGCTTCTGAAATATTTGGACAAGACCTAGATCAGGCATCCCCATCTGAAATCTGTGTCTATTTCCCTATGAATATACAGAATATAGATCTTGACACAGACTGAACAAAACTAAGAAATATTGATGTGCAGACATACACATTGTCCAGAAAAGCTGGACTCTATGTTTGGCTTCCCAACAGTTATAAAGTCATTGGATTGTTAACCCAGTTCTTCCTAATGAATCCAAAACTGATTATTTTCATTCCTCAGGGACATAATCATATAATAAGGAGCCCTGGAAGCCCTGGAAGCCTCAGTGTGTTCAGAGTGAAATTGCAACTATGCCTCTGTATGGTATCTCTTCCAAATTCTAAAATCATCCTTAAGACAAGCTGGTTGACAGGTCAAAATGACAAACAGCCTCAGAGTTCGGGTTCATTGGATCTTCCTGTTCAGTTTAGTCCTTCAGGTGGAAATCAGTCCTAAGAAATTCTTTAATAGCCCAAAACCCTCAGAAACTCCATGCTCCCAGGTTAGTCAGGCATACATGACAAGAATTAAAGGTGCTAACTGGATTTTGGTTGTTTTCTTTTTTTTCTTCTTAATTTTCTTTTCATTTTTTAAAAACGCTTTGCATCTAAAGTAAGTTTTTTTTTCATGAGTGCTTAACAGGTTTTAATTTTATGAAACACTGTGCAACCAGATCCCTTAGGGAACAGTAATTAACTGGGATTATGTTTTCATTTCAGTGAATTCTAAATGAGAAGCCTAAATACTGATTTTGTCTATAACCAAATGGGAAAACACACAGCCATGCTCATTCTTAAAATTTCCTAATGGTATTTACAATTGCCCCTTGCTTAAGCAGGCCTTCCTTAGGAAATGCAACACGTAGCTGCAAATAATGGAAAAAGTTTACTTTTGATTTTGATAGTTGTTCCTGGCAAACTCCAACCCACATGCTTCCCACCCAGGGCTGACCACCACCCAAAAGAGGGCAGAATATTCACTAGTGAATAATTATTGTGTATCTATTATAGCTCAGGTATTGTTTAAGTCACTGCGTATGATTAGAAATGTGGCATCATTTTCAAGTGGAACAAGGTCATTTCAAAATGAGAATGAGGAGATGAAGAACGGTTGCTATATCTAAATTATATACTAAGTATGAGTTCAGGGAAAAAAGTGATCCTTATCTTGTGAGTTCTAGTGTGGCATTGCTGCAATTTAGTAGTTAGCCTTGGAGTTACCCTTGATTCAAATTTCAGTTCTACCATTTACTAGATTTTGATCTTGGGTGGTGCATTATTCTTCAGGCCTCTCTCCTCTATTGTATAAAACAGGAATAATAGTTGCTACCTTAAATGGCTCTTGTAGTATTCAGTGAGATACTGATACTTGGAATATACCCAATAAATGGCAACCAGCATGATCATCATCATCACCATGAAGCACCAAGTACACTGTCCAACCAAAAACAGCCACTAACCAGCAGCTGTTGCTTTTCCGCCCACCCACTGAGAAGCCTGCGCTGGCAACCTTGGAGAACAGATCTATACACAGAGATAGGTTAACATGGTCTTTTTACCTCTGGCCCATTCTTCTGGCATCTTGCAACTAAAAGATCACAACAAAGACTTAATTCAGATAAATTCTGTGAAATGTCAAGAAATATTCATAAATTATATAGATGTCTCCTATGGGTAATTTCTTGAAGAGTAATTTTATTAATTTCAAGTTCACAAGGCCATTAAAGTAAGCTGGGGTGATTTCTGTCCTTGGGGATCCTGTTTTATGCAATAAATGGAAGAGATTTGTAGTTAACCTGTCAAATGTATCTCTCTATATGGGCCCACTTTCACAATGCTTTAGGTACTTGAAACAAGCTGTCTTCCCCTTTACACCGTTGATTTGCACTATCTACAGAGTTTGCTACACAAAGTCACAGTTCATCCTGATTCATCCTGGATGAATTCAGACACAGTTCATGTCTGAATTTTAACACATTTTTCTGAATAAGGCTCCAGTTTTGTCTCTGTACTAATAAGAAGACAAGCAAATTCCAAGGTGATTTTAACCACTTAGGATAATCATCTCATGATGACATGAAATTTTCTTTTTCATGGTCTCTTGAAAGGAAATACATAGGAATGTTAGCCTTGGTTTAGGGAGACCTGCACTGAGAGAAGGAATAAAATAAATACCCTTTCGTTGAGCGGTCACTGACTTTCCTAATGGAGTTTGGTGGCTAGACTTTCAGGAAGTTCACAGGTTCAGACAATTCAAGTGGGTCTTTGAAAAATGGGCCAAATGACTGATGCCCAGTGTAGAATGGAAACAATGAATGTGCTAACAACAAATCACTCTTATCTAATCATTACTGTAGAGCCCCGAAGGACTTCTAATGGTCCATATTGCCAACATAGATTGGGTTACTAATTTGGTTGTTACGAGAATGTTATAAAAAGGGTATTTATCCCAATATGTCTCTTTTTCATGTAGTTTTAAATAAAAGCACACATATACCAAAAAACAAACCATTTCTTCCCTTTCTATGAAATATGACCATAAACCATATTTCTTACACCAGATTTTTCTTCACACTATTGCTATCAGAGGCTTAGGTAATAAAATAGTACCAACTTCAAAATCATTTTATTTTACTCTACATTTCTCCTTTGAAGTTTTGTTCTTTCTTAGGAATGAAATACTCTCTACTTATAGTTTCCAAATTGCAGCATAGGAGTAACCTTCTCAAGAAACAGAAAAAGAAAAACATTTGACAGTATGAAGTTTACAAGTAATTCTATATAAATCATTTCACTAGATGTAGTTATTCAAAAATTGCCTACTTGACCATTGCATTTCCAGGGAGAGTGTGAGGCACTTGCCACGCCATAAAGAAAAGATGGCATCTGACCAGGAAGGATTTACAGTTCATCCTCATGCCAGATAGGATATTATCATTCTACCCATTTTATAAGTGAAGGAGATTAAGGGACTTGATTAAAGACACACAGCTAGAAAGTGCCAAAACTGAAGTTAAAATCGAGGTCTCTCTTCACTAAGTGCTACGTCCACTCCATTCAGTTAACACTGCCCCTCCTCACTCTCCAAGTGGAGGGACTGACTGTCTCTGCCTCTCACTGACTGAGAACTTTCTCACCTAAGAATCCAATGGGTACTTAATAAAGATTCAGCATAATGGAAGTTTCTTCTGCAAAGGATATGTGAAACGTTTATGCTCAGAATTTATCTCAGGCCCACTTCAGTGTCAGCTGTAGGTTTATGTGCAAAGGGCTTTGCGTTTTACTTTTCTGCATGGCACAAACTGAAGGGAAAGGTTTTAAAGTCATCTTTCCGCCTTAACTATGTGGATTTTAATCAGTAGCAAGTATTATCTGACTTTCAAACATCTACTCTTTTATCTGACTTTCAAATATTTACTCTCACAGGAGTAAGTATGGTAGCTATTGTCATATGCTCCAAGATTATTTTTTCATTTTTAAAGGTGGAGAACTGACTTGCTCTTTCATCTGCACACAAAATGACTGTCCAAGGAAAGATCTGTATCTAATCAAGGAGATAAAGGAAGCATCTCATTAATTTGAGGAAGCTTAATAGGCACAATCTTAATTGTACTGCAAAAAAAAATAGTGTTACTAGAACAGAAAAGAAACTGTCATGTTCTATAAGCCATCTATCACAGGAGCACACTGAGCAACAGGAACTTTTAAGGTATAATAATTCACTTCACAAGTCAGGAACTCCCGAACATACTCAGCTTCTCCTATGTTTTTTATTAGAAATCCTTTTTAGAAAAATGACACGCTTATCAATTGTGTAGCTGTCACTTTAAAGACATCCTTCTTGCCCTTATTTCCTCTTGCACTTGTAAGTGTGGAAGATACTCTTTAAGCCTGTGCACACTTTCTGATTCTTGCCACTAGGACTTTTTTACCCACTGGTTTGTATGTAGCATCTCCCATTTTCAATGTAATTTCTCTGATACAGATAAAAACAAAAGAATGTAAATGTAAATAGACCTTCAAAAGATCCTGATACTGTGTTGGAATATCTCCTGCCACTGGAGTGTGGTCTGGAAACACACAAAGGAGCCAGTTACTAAGAGCATGGTTCTTTTGAGGGGAGGTGCAGTGTTGGAATTGGTGAGGAGAACAGAAATAACCAGGCCAATAGTAGAATAGTGACTGCCCTTGTGGAGAACAGGTAGACTGGGAAAGTTATACACTGTCCAGTATGGCAGCCACTAGCCAGCCACCTGTGTTGGAGTATTTGAAATGTGGTTAGTCTACTGTGAGATGTGCTATAACTGTAAAATATACACAGGATTGAGAAACAAAAAATGCAAATATCTATTAGTAAGTTTTATGTTGATTATATTACATGTTTAAACAATATAGTAATAATGTTCAATTAAAGAAAATACATTCTTAAAATTAATTTTATCTGTTTTATTTTGCTTTTGTAATGTGACTATTAGAATGTGTGTATATTAAATTATATACATGGCTCACAATAGAATTCTATTGGACATCACTGTGACAGGCTAACTTGGCTTACCTTCACCCACCTAAAAACTAATGCATCTGAGGAGTAGAAAACCCCTCTACTAAAAAATCATTTCTTGATTGAGAGGTTCCAAGGGAAAATGGCAGAAACAAAGGTTTGATTAGGAATCTTTACACTCATATTTATCCAATCTTTTTCTTTCACCCAAGCAGAAAAAGCCTCTTGTGTGCTCTATTGAAAGCTACTGTTAGAAGGGTTTCTCTCATTTTGAATAAAATCAGAAAGAATCTCCAAATCTTGAGAGAAACTCAACTCTTATAGAATTTCTAGCTTATTTTTCAGATCCCAGAAAGTCCAACAACTATCTGAACTTGATGGTTAAGTGTCAATCTAAAATGAACCATAAAAGATTGAAAATGTCATTTCTAGATCAGGAAATCATTTTGTTTGGCCCTCTTCTTCATGTGGCTATTTCTGTTTAACCCTTGATGAAGTGAATAAAATGATAGAGTCATACTCCTCCAAGAACTTTAACCCTGTTGGGATAGTTTGGGGAAGGGGCTCCTCTCAGTTACGTGTCATAAAGAAGGTCGCCAGTGCACTTCCATGAGTAACTCGTCTGTTAAACAGCTTTGGCTCATTAGTGACACTTGAAATGGTCATCACAGGAATTTGTAGTTATCAAATTTTCATCAAAGAATAAGATAAACACAAAAATCTAAAACTTGCAAGGAGGATTAGTTGTGTATTTGTTTGTTCACAGGCCACAAAAATCTGGAATAAAAAGTTAGAGAGTTCAAGGCAGTGAAACTACTCTACATGATCCTGTGGGCATATATCATTACAAATTGGTTCAAACACATAGAACATACAATATCAAGAGTGAACCCCAATGTAAATGATGGCCTCTGGGTTAAGATGATGTGTCAGTGTAGGTTTACCAGTTGTAACAAAGGTACTCTCTGATGAGGGATGTTGATAATGGGGGAGGCTATGCAGGTAGGGGGTCAGGTGGTATGTGGGAAATCACTGTGAACTTAAAACTTCTCTATGAAATAAATTCTGTATATATACAAAAATAAAACATGTATAAATATATATTACACATGTAATATATAATATATGTCTGTTACAAATATATATATTATATATATGCTGTCTGTCCAAAAGGTATCCAGCCATGTAATATGAAAAATAGAGATATTTATTGAAGAAGACAAAAGAGACAAGAAACATTATACATAGGACAATGATGCGTCAGTCCCCTTCAAAGTAGGCACCTTGGGACCTCACACAGTTCTCCCAATTGCCATCAGCTGCCCCATCATATTTTCCTGAATCTCATCAGTGGTCTGAATTCTCTTCCCTTAAAAGATAATTTTAGTTTTTGGAATAGCAAGTTGACAGGGCACTGAATCTGTGCTGTAGGGAGGCCAAGTCACTTGGATGATTTGATGTTTTGCAAAAAAAACCTCTGTAGGAGACATGAAGCATGAGCAGCTCATTGTCATTATGAAGCTGCCAATCACCAGTTGCCCATAGCTGCGGCCTTCTGAATCATCTGCATAGTTTCTGCAGAGGAAAGTCCAAGCTTAACACAAAATTTGATGCAGACTTGTTGCTCCACTTGCTCAGTCATTTTGAATGCAATAGCCACATGGTACACACGCTCACTCACTGGTGTCCACCACCCCCACTGACTAGTACAGTGAAGTCATCATTGTTCACGCATGCACATCCCAGTGCACTGTCCTTGGCTACCAGGTTACATCCATGTCATGCAAACTGTTCATGTTGTATTACAGTGCCTGGGCTTTTTCTGAACGTCTATTTTTAAAGTTTGGGTCTTAATGTTTTCCTCACATAACTGACATCTGCAAGTGGATTATCCATATCTGGTGCCATTGCTCTGTGCTGCCACTAGGTATCCAGGTTCTTTCTGTATCTGCGCAATGGCATTTGGCTGGTAGATCCTCACCTTCACATTTCATACCTTGTTATTGCAAGATGCTGCTAAACATCTGGGTATTTCTCTATCTCAGGAAGGAGGATCAGGAAGCAGCAGTTTCTGTTTGAGCAAAAGACTTCCCAGAAATCCTTAGCTCATGTCTCATTGGCCAAAAATATGTCACATGACCAACCCAGATGCAAGAGAGGCTAAAAAAGCTAGTGCTTTTAGCTAGACTCATGACTACTCTGAACAAAGTCAGGATTCTTTTACTAAGGAAAAGGGAGATGCACTTTGTGTTGGCATTTGTAGTCACTGCCACAGGAAGATCTAGAGGCTTTCTCTAATCACTTTAGATGTATTGCAACCCAAATAACTGATAATATTTACCTTTGTCAAGTTTGAAACAGCTGAAGAAGAAAAACATGCAAACTTTCAAGAAGCTATCACTTTTATAGTTCTGATACAGGCAACTAGGATTGAGAACTATTTCTTGACTAACCACTTGAAATAAATGTTTACTGACTATAATGTTTTTGTAACCAACTGATACAAATGTGTTTGAATAATAATGAGATATTCCCATTATTATCAGAATAATATTGAAAAATAGCATTTGACTATAAGATATCACCTATGAGTTCAATGGTGAGTAAAACAATTTGGAAAAGACTAAAGAGAAAGAACCTATGTAAGTTCTGTTTCTGTAAATATTGTCTTCCAAATAATATCTCTAACTAATTTAACCATCTTTTTCCAAAAATGTAAAAAAAAAATCCTTCCAGTCTGGTAATTAGAAAAGAATCACTGAAGGCCACAGACATTGTCCACCTACCAAGAGGAAATGGCATAATCTAGTCAGTCATTCATCTTGATATTTATGAGATGTATCCTTAGAAATGGAGTGAAATACAATAGAAGACAGTAAAATAGAATAGAATAGAATAGAATAGAATAGAATAGAATAGAATAGAATAGAATAGAATAGAATAGAATAGAATAGAATAGAATAGAATAGAAAAATGCATCGTTTGCAATAAAGGTTACATTGTTCTAACAAATTTCTGTATTGGTTATATATGTTTGTGTGTACTAATTACAATGTAAAACAAATTTCATTCTGTGGGTTGTGGTCAAGAATGTTTAAAAAGCTACTCTCTTAGAGGCTCTTTCAGTGACTGAACTTAACAGTCAGCTGGAAGGTGGAGGCAGATAGAGGCAGATATCTGGGTACCTTGGGAATTTTGATGACCAGCCCCTAGGCCCAGTGCTGGTAAAAGCTGACCTTGGTGCACAGTTTGATCCTTCTTGCATGCACCCAAGCTCAGCAGAGGCAGCCACAATCTGTGGACTGCTTATAGCTACAAACAGTTTGCAGAGGGCCAGTCACAGGCAGTGTCTTATACTGGTCTGAACCAGAGTCCCTCCCAAGAGGCCCAGAACAAAAAAATCTAGTGGCCAGCTTCAGACATCAGGGCAGGATCCAATAAGCTTCAGAAGCAGCATATCCAAAGCGAGGTCTCAGCAGGCACCAAACCCTGCTGAGGCAGACCCTGCTTCATGTGGTCAGCACCTGCACAGCAGCTCACACACTGTGGTTGGCATTGAGCCTCACAATAAGGCAGCCTGAGGGTTGATACCACACACTAATAGGCCAACAGGAATCAGGATTCAATTACAGCAAGAGGGCCCACATAACGCACACTAGGGACATTCCTCAAGCACCCAGGTCATGTGATTAAGGAGACCACACCACTGGAACCCATAGGACACCTACTACATAAGGCCACCCCACAAAGGTGGGGAGTCATAGATAATCTACATAACACTTAGAAACAAATACAAAGAGGTAACCAAAATAAGGAGACAAAGTAACAAGTCCCAAATGAAATAATAAGAGAAATCTCCAGAAAAAAAAAAAACTAAATTAAAGGGAGGCAAGCAATTTATCATATATAAAGTTCAAAATAATTGTTATAAGTATGTTCAATGGCAAGAAAAAAGGACATAGAAACTACAAAAAAATGACCAGTCAAAATGAAAAATACAGTATCTGAAATAAAGAATACACTGAAAAGAATAAACAATAGGTTAGATGAAGCAGAGAATCAAATTGGTGGGTTGGAAGACAAGGTAGAAGTAAATAGTGAATCAAAGAAGAAAAAGA
>PVKM010004464.1:0-52061 GCA_004027735.1 Carollia perspicillata
TGCAAATTTTTTCTGCTCCAGCCTTTTTCAACCAGGGTTCTGAAAGAAAATTAAGCTCCAATACCCCCAAGGAAACTCAGTTATGTAGTAAAAATAACTTCTCTCCCATGCATCTAGAATGCCCTCCTCATGTGCCACCCTTGGACGAATTTGGTAAATCACCGCTCAAATCATCTTTAATCTGTAGGCCAGATGAAGAAGCCAGGGTGAGAAAGACTGCATGGCAGGAAGTCCTAACAAGGTTAGTCACAGTCCTGAGTTGTCACTTCCTACTTGTGACAAGAAAGAATAATGTTCCTCCTACCTTCTAAACTCTTTCAGCTGGACTAACAATAAAATTCAAGTTAACGAGACAGATCAACAGGAGAAAGTGTCCAACGTTTATTACAGACATGTGCGTGCCAGGAGGCGATAAGGTATGCGTCCTGAAGACACATTGGGCAGTTAAGGTTTATGTGCCATTTTAGACCAAGAAGAGGGGCTCAGAGGCCTGGGATGTCAAAGGGAAAGTAGGCACTTCACAGGTAGAGGACATGTGGTAAACAAAAATTCTTGCTGGACAACTCAGAAACCATGAGCCTCCGAAGGAATTCAACACACAGGCTTTGCTGGTTTTCTCCCTGTCTGCTACATTTAATTCTTATGTTCTAAGGTATACGTGCTAAGATTCCCTTCCCGAAGCAAGTTTTTCTATCTCAGTCCCTTTAGGCAGGTGGGGGTGGGGTGGTCAAAGGTTCATTCTGAGCCTTTTGTTTCTTAATAACAAGTTTAAGTCAGTATCCCCAAAGGGATTTTGGGGGTGACAAAACTTTGGTCCCCCTCATGTTCCTGAGTGCACATCTCTCCCGTTGCAAAATGGGTCTCACTGGATAGGAAATCTAGACTGAAGGACACCCATCTCTACCTTGTCAACATGAACTGATCCACGAGCCTTCTTCCTCCCCGCCAAGGCTTGACGCTCATGGCAGAGCTAATTCTCCTAGAGAATTGGTTTCTCTAGTTCTGGTTCTTGGAGCTGCACGGGCCAGGATTATCAGGTCAGTGTTTTTAAAAAGGTTCCAAGTCCCCGTCACAAAATCATTCAAGTCAGACCCATGAGTCTACACTGTACAAGCCCACAAATGATTTTTCAGTCTAGCAATTGGAGCCCCAGGTATTTTAGTTTCCTTCTCTTTTCTCCTACCTCCCACTCAAGGGGAAACTTCTCTCATAGGACTGGGTTCCATGTGGCTACAATGAAGGTGAGCACTCGAGGGGTGTGTAGTTAGAACGGGGACATCAATTCCCGTGGTTTTCCCGTTACAGTCGGCGAGGTCATCCCCCATCGTCCTCGCCCTGTAGAAACAGCCGACGTGTACTTTTGTTCTTTTCTCTGGAGGTCATAAAAATGCGATCATACAATACAGGATGGGGCAAAAGTAGGTTTAGAGTTGTTCCTGTGGGAAATAATACAGTACTTAATAACGCGAGAATTGGTTCTGTGTTTCACGCACTCACAACTGTAACCTCACACTTTGCCGACCCTGTCTGTAGCCTCCTGCATCTCGCACCTTGCACTCTACATGATGCTTTTGCAATCCATCCACACAGTTGCACGGATCAGTAGTTACGTCATTTTTGTTCTTAAAGCGTTTCGTGGTATGGACCTATTAAATGTGTTTACCATTCATCAGGCCATGGAAATTTGGATTGTTTTCAGGTTTTTGCCTATTACTGAAAGAACCTGCTAGAACCAGGTCCATATTTAGTATATAAATATGCCTTTTCATTTTGTATTGGTTAGATATCAAGAAATGGGTCAATGAGTATACATTTAACTTAATTTTTTTTCGAAGTGACTATACAGTTTTACACTCTCATCACCAGTTCCAGGCCCTCACATCACCGCAAGCATACTGTGTCATCTGTTGTACCCCCCCCCATCCTGGGGGGCTGTCTTATTTTAATTTGTGTTTCCCTGATGATGAATAAGATCAAACATTTTTCTGTGTTCTTATTAAGGACTGATAATTCCGTCTGTTTTGCTCATGTACGTCCCTAGAACAGTGTCCATATCTAGTAAGAGATCTGTAACATATTTGTTAAATAAATGAATGAACAAATGACCTGGAATTCACCTCAAGGAATTTACAGCCTCATCAAGGAGGCAGAACATGAAGTGTTAATAGATTAAATTAGGACTTTGGAAACAGTTCTGGGTTCAAATACAGGCTCTTTTCAAATTGCTTTTTATGGGACTTTGACAAAGTACCTCACTTAAGCCTTTCAACCTCATTTTTTTCTATATCTGTATACTGGAAAAATATCAATAACTATTTTGATGGGTTGTCATGGAAGTTTGAAAAAATAAATATAAATTATTTTATACTATTATATATATATAGCACATGATTAATGGAACAGTGGTTGCTATGATTGTTTTGTTGATAATAATATTAATTGCAAATGACTAAATGGTAAATTATTACAGAAAAAGAAAAATGCAATAGGACTTAAAGAAGAAATAGCTTTGTGTGTGCTGAGATACTAAGAAAGATTCTCAGAGAACGCAGAATTCATTCTGAGATTCCCAGTAACGAGAGAAGTAATCTGTTTCAGAGCTTGCTAGGTGCCCAGCACTGAACTTCTTACCTCATTAATTTCCCCATATTCCTGGTAGGTTCCTATTATTGTCATTTTGCAGATGAAGAAACTGAGGTTCAGAAAGTTTGAGCAGCTTGTCTAGTATTTCTTGGATTATGTTTGGCTGAGCCAGTCCAAAGAGATTTTCAAACTCTAGTATCTGATCTCACGGGTTTCACGAGTGTGTCAACTTAGGGGCCCAAGGAGTGAGGAAAGGGGACTGGATCTGAGCCCCGGTCTTTTGCTTGAACATAATGGATCTGTTTTAATGTGTTTTATGTTTGGACATCCAGGCAAGTTTTCAGAAATAAATGGTTTCTGATGTTTTATGAAAGGGGAAAAACCTACCACCCAAAGTCAAATCATCATCTTCCATCTATATAATATTATTAACCGATGTCAAAAAAAGATATTAAGAGGGGAGAAAACACTATTTAAAAATGTGAAACACCTTGAACTAGATTATCATGTTTTGCTCCAGGGAGACAGAAGAACAATGCCTAATAATATATCCAAAGTATCTCTTCCACCCCTTTACAAACAATAGGTTTTCTAATCAATAGGTTCATCTGTTTTCTTGGTCCTATTTCTATTTGCTGTGTGTAATGAGTTGTGTGTGTTTCCTGACCTTCTTTGAATGCAATTGATTCCTGACCCCCCCCCCACACACACACACACAAGTATCCCATTCAAACCTTAAGGAGGCCCCAGGTCTGCTGTGGCAGGATGGGCTGCGCACTTCTTCACCCTCTCCCCTCCCCCTCTTCATCCCTTTGGTGGTTTTATGGAGGCTCACATGGGTCCTGAGAAGCACCTGGTTCTCCTTCCCTGTGCTCTGCATTCTCCTACCGGTGAAAGACAGCCTTGCAGGAGAAAGGCCTTCTTCCCTCATCAAACTGCCTCCCCTTCAGCATTCAAACATAACAGCCACCCCCTCCCCATCTTTGGTGGCACTTTTCTCAGAATGTTTAGGGCTATTATAATAGATTGCCACCAGAGAGTCTGAATGGGGAACTCATTAGCTTTGTGATCCTGCATATGTCCAAAGAGAGTTTATGTGTAATACCAACAATCTTCTTTTGTTTGTTCTTTATGTTGCATTCTCTTTGAGTGGGGTTGATTACACTGGAGTCATTAACTCACACAGAACTGGAAATAACCCTCTAGGGTATCATCCCAGCCAGACCCCAGGGAGGAGCAACATAATAGCCCCTCTCCGTCTCCAGTGGTGCTGTTTCTAATTGATGATAGTGTCGATGCTGTTTTTAGAGATTCTTCTTCACTTACGACATCAGCTTCTCAAGGAAACCGCCACTTAAAAACTTTCTTCATGAGTTTAAGTTTCTATGATTTCTTTGCAGCTTTCTATTGCATTTTCTACTAGCTCATACTCTGCAAATTACCATCAGAAAGTCTAAAAGTGCCACACCTTTTTTATTTAACTTTACTCCATGCAATAATAGTTCCATGTTCAGAATGACACATTAAAGCATTTCTTATTCATTCTCAATTTTTTTCATGAGTCGAGAATTTAAATTAAAAGTTAAAATTTTCTAGAGCAAAAGCCAAAGCAATAGCCTAGTACAAAGTAGGTACTCAATAATTGGAAATACCTTTTTTCATTCTGTTGGAGCTCTAAGATGTTCTTATTCTGTTATTTGAATTGAATTAGTGAGGGGGATCACTGTAGGCATTAAAATGACCTAAATACAGTGCAAAAAAAACATAAAACCATGAGACTTGGATCCAGGAAGAAAAAAAATGATCTGAATGGTGACTTGCAATCACAGCCTGGTGCTAATGTTATTATTTCTATCACTATTACTTCTCCTGTTTCTTCCACTGCTTCTGTGATGATTATCACTGACAATAACTAAATGCTTACTATTTACCATGCACATTGCCAGCTCTTAATGTGCATCATTTCATTTGTGTCTCCAAACCCCCACTGACTTCACTTTAAAAATGAGGACAATTAGCCTTAATAAGGTTAAGTAAATTGACCAAGATCACAAAAAAGAAGGTAATGAAGTCAGGATTTGAACCAGTATCGTCTAACTTCAGGACCCTTGAATGAAGTTGGAGTGCCTCATCCCACCAGACAACAGAATGCTCTCCCTCACCGCCCCCCAAACCCTCTCCTATCCTTGCTTTAAATTCTACTGAGAGCCCATTATGCCAGCATTTAAATCTGAATGGATTGTGGGAGTGGAAAAAAAGATGGTGGTAATAGAAAAATATTGGAGGTTTTCACTGAACAGAAATAGAAGGGTTAAGTGGCCATGTAAGATGTTTGAGGCAAAAATCTGGGAAGTTGGACGCTAGTTCTTTTGGTCACTTAGTGTCTTCTAGTCACGACAACAAGTTATGAGTATGGAACAGTGAGCAAAGCTTTATCTCTGTCCTCAAGAATCTTCAGATGCTAGGAAAAGAGTCAGTAAAATGCTGGTAATTAAAAAAATACTTTCTATGACTGGTGCATGGCAAACAGGGAGCCCAGAGGGCCCAACCAAATTGTAGAGACCATGGGACATGTTCCAAAGAAAATTAAATCTGGACTGATTCCCTGAAGAATGAGTGTGAAGCAGGCAGGCTAAGAGGTTGGTGCCTATGAAGACATCAATCCAGGGAACCCTATAGGTAATGTTCAGAGTAAGTGTGGTCATCTGTAAAATGAGGTCCAGAATGGGAAAGTCTAATGTCCCTAAAGCAGAGCACATAGTACACTCTAGCAAATTGTGGAAGGTTGTAAATGGCACCATCTCATTCTTGTGATAATGACTAATAAACCAGCCCTTGAGGGATGTGGATTTTTGTTACAACTAACAGAGGATTGGTGGAAGCATGCTCTGATTAGCTACTGCTGCCTAATAAACCATCCTAAACACTGTCGTGTTAAAATATTGATCATTTTATAATACTTATGGATTCTATTGGTCAAGAATTCAGCCAGATTCTCATACAAATTGACAAATTGACCATTGCTTAAAATAACTTTGAGTGTCAGCATGGAGACAGGCAACATATTTGGGTTTCCGCCTCAGAGCCAGTATTTACCAGCGATGTCACTTCCACTATGAGCCTCTGTTTCATCGTCTGTAAAATGGGATTAAGAGTAACTATCTTTACATGGCCATTTTAAGGATTAAATGGATAGTGAGCTACTTATATAAATCCCTTAGTACAGTGCTGATAAGTAGTAAGAGTCCAACAAGTATTCCTTATGACTAGTTTTAAAAAATCAGTCAGAATACAGTAGAAAGAGCTGATCTTTGCTCTGTGAAATTGGGGTTCTTCTCTAGGAAGACTTGAATGGTTGGGGACTAGAAGCATCTAGAGGCTTTTTTTTTTCTATATGTTTAGGACCTGGGCAGAGATGTCTTCCAGTCTTGGTTTAACTGGACTTGTGGACCAGCTGACACGTATGTGGGCCTCAGCGCATGGCTTGGACTCCTTTTATGACAGTTGAATTCCAAGAGAGAGTGTTCCCAAATGAACACACAAGGAGCATGTGAGATGGCAAACATCTGGTAGAACTTCTGCCAATTAACATCTGTTACCAAACCATCCCAGGAAAAAAGTTTCTCTTTGAAAATAAAGGCACAAAGGTCTGAATAGTTTTACATTCCTTAGTCTAGTGTGTGTATATATATATATATATATACAGAATCTGACTACTATGCTAACTAAGATTTTCTTGAGAGCAGGATTTGTGTTTCAGATGCTATTCTACTTCTAGTGTGTATTACAGGGGCTGGTACATAACAGGTGTCCTATAGACGTTTGTTGAATAAACAAATAAATTCACTCAAGCTTTATTAAAGACTGTCTATTAAAATAATATGTAGTATATATATGTAGGTGTATATAGTGTATAACAACTTTGTGTTATAGTTCTGTGAGCTGTTTTTGAATAAGCCAATTACCAATTCAAACCCTAAATGAATATTAAAAAATAAATGCCACATAGTAAAAACATGTGTGAAATACTCACTATATTATCTTGCCCAGGAATTCTAAAATAAGTGTGGCCTGATATGAGTGTAGTTTTTCTCTTCAAAAGGAGTCACTAATGGTGGCATTTTAAATATTATGGCATCAGGGTAGAAAAGAATATTTATGAGCAATAGAATTTTTCAACATTCCTTTCCCTCGAGATGTATCATTTTTCCTATGAGGGCTTACTCTGGTACAGAAAAGCAATATAATTTTCATCTAAACAATTAGATACTTCTGTTGGTTTGCACAGTTGCTTTGTCTTAGGAGACTAACAGTTTATACTTAAGAATGTAGAGCCCTTAATTAAAAACCATTTTGGTCAGTGACTCATTATGTGACCTTGAGCCCACAATGTGACTTTCACAACAGCTTCCTCATAACTTAGCACAGCTTAGAGCTAGAAGACATAGCCACAAATGAGCGAAATTTTCTTTCAAAGTGACAACACAGGGAGTTCTACAAAAATAATGTATATGAGCCTAAATGTCTTCTCCCTGCGTCTAAGCACTCCCTTGACCATAAGTCAAATCTCCCTGGAAGACGCATTTGTTCTCCCAGACAATCAGAATGTACATATAGTAATTTGCGCCTTCAATGCATAGCAGCTGGGAGAATTTGGTGCCAATAACTTTTTTTTTATTTGCTAATATCATTTGGCTTTCTCCTCAAATGAAATTTAAAATGAAACATTTTGGCAATCCACATTAGCACCATCTAGCAATGGTCCCGTGTTGGTTCCACTACAGTTTGATAATTTACAGACTCACTGGGCTGAAAGGGACTTGGCAAGCTTATCTAATTCGATGGTTCCTAAACCTGGCTGAGAATCAACATTTAATGGGAAACTTAAAAAAATACAGATTCCTGGGCACAAAGCCCTGCTGATCATTAGGTTAGAACTTGCACAAGTGGGACCTAGAAATTTTCATCTTCACACTTCCCAAATGTTTCTGATGATAAACTGGGATTTGAAATCATTGCTTTATTGTGTATCTCACCTTCAGCTAAAACTCCAAGAATAGTTTTGTTTGCATTGTTGTATTTGTGTTCATTCCTTCTTTCATCTGAGTGAAGAATCTGCCACCATAAAACCCTGCAATTCTCCACTGATAATTTTCAGACCTCTTACCAGCTAGTGGCCTGGATGTGCTGGGATCAGTTTTAGACACAAGAGGCTAAAAGAGGTTCTTCAAAGCACAGGTGCTTCCAAGAGCGTGGGAAACCTCAGCAACACTTCCTCCTGACAGTGAAGTCACTCTGCCTCTCTTCTAAACTCTAATCCGGTTTTACATTCGCTGACTCTATTGGACTTTGGCGCTTCCCCTAAACCAAGATCTGTTTTGTTTTATTTTGAATTTTTATTTATTATTGTTGTTGAGTTACAGTTGTCCCACCTTTCCCCATTGCTCACCCCCACACTCTCACTCCCACAGTCAATCTCCCCCATTGTCTGTGCTCATGAATCCTCTATTCATGTTCCTTTGCTTGCCCCTCCCATTTCTTTCCCCTGTTTCCCCTCCCCCCTCCTCTCTGGTCACTGTCCATTTGTTCTTTATTTTTGCCATTGTCCGTCTCTCTGAACATTATCACTTTTTTAAAAACTCTCAGACATCATAGATTAAAAGAAAATGTATGAGATTATAATATTTCCCTAGTTAAAACTCTTCAAGTCATCTTCAGTGATTTCTCACTTAATTAAGAAAGGCCAGATTTCACACCATGCTCCGGTGCGTGCCCCTGCATGGTGCAGTTCCTCCTGGCCTTTGACCGCATCACATCACATTCTCCTGCCTGTTCTCCAGCTTCAAAACCTCCATTCTGTTTTGTGAATATAAAGCTTCCTATCTCTAAACTTTGATTTGTATTACTTTATTCTGCCTTGGATATTTTTACATATGTGTATGTAAAGATATGTATATATCTTTCTAATATGTCTCATAGCTCAATCTTAAGACCAGATCTAGCTTACCTATCACCTCCTCAGAGAGGATGTCTCTGCCAGTCTATTTTATTTCTTTTTCCATTTATCACCCAGTATATTTCCTTTGCTTCATCCATCAGTCACTGTTATGCCTTGTTAATTAATGTCTCCATTGTCTATGGTCTATCATCCTATTAGAATGTATGCTTCCTGAAGGCAGACATTTTACTCCTCAGCAGAAGAATCCCTGGTTCAAAGTATTCCATATATATTTGTTAAATGAACAACCTAGTGCTGTGCGTTTCCTCAATGGTCAGGCTCTGCTGAAATCAGAAGTAGCTTCTTGTTCTATTTGCAATGTCATAAGAAACTCTGCTTTCTTGGTATATCTGGTCAGTTTAAGCATTACAATCATAACGAAGCATAGTGGCTCCCAATGATGTAATCATCTTACTAACTAACCTGAATCCTTCTTTCTCCATCATGGAGCCGCATTCCTTTTTGTACTGACATCAGAAAAAAATGCAATGGCACACATAGAGTGTATTATGAACAACATACTATTAGTAAATACCACCCTTGGCTTTGAGCATCAAAGTCTCCCCAGCAATTGGATGAGCCACCTAATGAAGATGTATTATCATTTCATTATTTGTACACAGCAAACATATATTTTTAATGAACTACCAAGTCTGGCTGCATTTAGAAAGTTTTTAACCTTTTCATATTGAAGTTTACATGATTATAAACTTGAAGTATGGCATTGTGGAAAAGGCACTGGGTGAAGTCATGGCTTGGAGTAATTATTTCCCTCTGTGTGATATTGGAAATGTCATGTCATGTATATGAGTCTAAATTTCCTCTCCAATAAAATGGAGATAAAACCTAACTCATGGAGTTATTGTGACATTCAGCATCCAAATAAATTTCTGTATGTGAATATATTTCATAAGTACCAAAACTTTATTCAAACTTGAGAAAACATTATCTGAGTGGTCGATACTACTCACTCAAGTAAAAGGACTTATCAAACACCTAGTATGTGTAATCTTTATGTTGAGTACAAGAGACACAGTAAACAAAGCAGGCATGGCCCATGTCATCATGGAGCGTGTGGTCTGAGACATATACAAATGTTAAATATTCCTATAAATGTATCATCATTAGTTATGAGAAACATTATGAAAGATTACTATAAGGTTGTCAAACAGACATAATGATTTATATACCAATAAATAACAGTTATGAAATTAACATTGCCTAAGATAATCCTCTAATATGACAACATTACCTATTAAATTTCCTATTCTCTAAGGAATGAAGAGAAATAATTGACATTTAAAAAGAGGGGGTATAGCATTGAATATAGTGTAATATGTTAGAATTGTTTCCAAGTCATAATTAATTAATTCATGGAAGACTGAAAATTTCTTTAGAGAAAATACATATATCAATTACCAGTTCTGCCTGCATGCTAATCTTGAAATTTCAGCCTTATTAGTTTCTGTTCACCTCAATTCTTCCTTAACAGAATCTATTTTTCTGAAGAAGCCTATACTCATTTTTTTCTCCATTTATTTACCATGACTATAATCCTGAACAAGAAATTGTAACATTTTTCTAATTCATGCCTGTGTTTTTTAATATTTCCTTTTCCAAGCTAAGTGGTATCTCCTTTTAGGTAGTATGTGGTCGATGAACATAAGTCAGAAAAGCATTGGAATTTTGACTCCATGATACTTGACAAAAGGAGAAGAGTGCCTACTCAAAGTCAGAAGACAAATAAATGAAGAAATTGTTTACAGCACATCATGGAAAGAAAGAGCTGACTTTATTAATATGCAAAGAGCTCTTGAAAATCAATAAAAGAAAAATAAATGACCTAGTAGAAAAACGGGCAAAGAAGATGAACAGGCAGTTCACAGAAAGAGGTATATGGATAGGCAATAAACATGAAAAAAAGCACAATCTCACACATAATTAAGGAAAAGCCAATTAAAATTTTAATGAAATGATATTTATCGCCTATCAGAATGGTATAGATCAGAGTTTGAGATTACTACATATTGACAGTATGGTTGAAAACACCAATCTCACATTAACTATTGATGAGATGCAAAAATGTGTTTAAAAATAATATGTAAAAACAGGGTTTAGTTTGGTTTTATTAAAACATAAAAAAATACACATCCTTTCACAGAGTAATTCTATTTGTTTGATTATACCTTACATATATGCTCACCTTTGCTTATTCATGAGAGTATGTCGCAGTAGTGTGTGTAATTTTTAAAACAAATCTGTAAATAACATAAATGTCCCTTGACAGAAATCTGGCTAACTAAATTTTCTACAGTGATATGCTTTGAGTTCTTTGAGTGAATGTCCAGCAAGTAGCACACCTTTTTCCTGCCTGAATTCAGAATCAATTGAGAAGACAAAAAATAGTACATATGGATACCAAATATTTCCTTTAAAAATCAGTAAAAGCTGTTTAGAGAATGTGGCCCATATTGACAGGCAGAGTGGCTTCCTAGATAACCCACTGTGCCCCTGACCCACGGCTGCTTCTGTAAGGACACTGCCCAGTTCATGCTCCCTGGGGCAGAGCTCTCTAGTGAGAAAAAAGGAAGCTAACCAGCACGTGCAATTCTCTCTTCTCAAGCTGACCAATCGGATAAGTCATTCCACTTTGAAAAACAAAAAACAAACCCAAAGAAATGAAAAAAACAAGCAGCTAAGCCCACAAAGCATACTTGAGTAACTCAAATTCTGGAAAGATGGCCAACTGCTATTAATTGATCACACCTGTAGAATGCAACTGGCCTTGGGGCAACTCCTTTTACTCATTTTATATCTGCTGTATTCTTCGGAGTTGTTTTTATTGTGTGTATATTATTTATAATAATAAAACTAATACAAACCATTTGTCAGTGCCTGATTGTTGCTACTGATTTTTTAAAAAGCAAATTCATTTGTACTCACTTGCTCCAAACCTCTTTACTAACTTGTCTCCAGATAACACGTAGACATTAAGCCTGACTACTACCAACTACTTAGATTACCCCTGCCACAGTTATTTGATCAGTTGACAGAACATGCCCCATCAACTCTGCCTGTCGAAAAAGAAACAACTAAGAAGTCACAATCCTATGATACTGTTGGGCAAGAAGGCTCTTAGACCACTTCTTAAAAATGACGTAGCCGTATCTTTCAGAATGCCTCTTCCATGGCCATTCCAAGTTTAGGAATGTATTCTAAAATATTCATCACAGATGTGAGTAAAGACTTAGTTTCTAGGATGTACATTGGAACAGTTTTTATCCACAATGACATTGATAATACTGTATCCAATATTAAGAAACTGGTTTACTAAGATCTGAGACATCCCTGCAGAGGAAGCCCTGCAGTCATGACAATGATGGAGAAGAATGCACATGACCTAAAAAGATGTTCACAACATTCTTAAGTGGAAAACACATAGGAGAAATATCACGTGAAATACGTATTTTGTATATAAAATCTAAATAAGAAAAGGTGTAGAATATACCCTAAAATAAATTGCAGTTGTATCTGTATGATAATGACCTAGTTTTTATTTAAAACTTTTTCTTCATAGCTACATTTTTTTCAAACTTTTATAATAAACATATATTATTCTTTTACCTAGGGGAATTAGGCATGTATTTGTTAAAAATATATATATTTTACCAAAAAATCTAGCAGAAGGGAACTATACCAATTTCAAGACCCAGCTAAGCAGTCATCTATTTCACCTATTATGGGAAGTCTTTCCATGTCTCCCTGTTGTAATTAATTCTCACTGCCCTAGACTTTCCCTCCACACGTGTTTAGACTTTCTTGCTATGTGTATGACTCCTGCCTTAGGCTGCAAACTCACTGATGGCACAGACATGTCTTATATAACAGGGAAACTCCCATAGCTCCCAAGAGTACTTCAAGGAACGTGCGTGTACAATGTTCCTTGCTGACCTGAATGCAATTACTGGCATGGGGTTTATGTTAAAAAGGAGATTGTAAAATTATTGATGGCAAAATAATGGATATAGGCCATGTTAGCTGCTGAAATAACTCCCTGGGGGGTGGGGGGGAGATAAACCTTGCTTTGAAGAGCTGTTCAGTTTCTGCTGAATGTGACTGCATTTGAACGGACACTTGAACGGATACTTGAGAATCGAACAATCGCAAGTGGCAGAAGGCACCCAGAAAGGTTCTCCATGCCTTGAGGAAGTGGTATAGCACCGAAAAATCCTGTATCAGTAAGGAAAGTCTCACTGTGAAGAAAGTTCTGAGTGATGCATCAGTCCAACCCTTGTACAAGTCTGGAGTTATTAATAAAGAGCCCCGTAATCTAGTGCCTGCTCTCACCTATGCTTCGGCGGGGAATAAACGCTTCAAGATGAGGCTTGGCAGCTTTGTGCCTCTCTAGGACTTGTGAATTTTTTCTCTCCCTCTTCTCCTACTTTCTGAAATCTTCAGCACTGATGCTTTATGTTCTGGCTTGTAAATGAAGCCTGTTATTATCATTGAGATAGTGTTTTTATGGCATAAATAATGAGCTCAAACAGGGGAAGCAGCGTTGAGTGGAATTACTGCCTAAGCTGAGATGGAAATAATCAATATGTCCTCACTTACAAATCTCATCTGCATGTCAGCTCCATCCTGCTGGCTGTCTCCCTACAGATTCATTTCACAGGAGGCCCAATAAAACATGCGGGTGGCATTGATCTGTTTTATTCATAGCCGGAGACAGAAATGCATCATTGGAAATTAATAGGAGGGCTTGTGTTTATAACCCAATTGGGAATGAGTAGCCTGCCATTCAGACCATTAAGAAAGGACTCATCCGCCCAGAGGGAGAGATGACCCCAGGGACCAGGGATCAGGCACCCTTGTGTGAAATCCTTTGTGATATCATGCCTACTATCTTTCATGCTTCAGGATTTTGCAACCTGAATTCTACATTTACTCATTAGAACAGTTTCTTAAATCAACCGAAGAGGCAATGATCCATTTCCAGAAATTTTCCCCAATTCTGCCTGCCCTTTTTTCTTTAATTCTGTGCAAAATGAACACTAATATATGATCTCAAAGAAATGGAAAGAAAACTTAGAAATTGCCTACTTCAATCTTGTTCCTAATCATTATATATGTCCAACATTACAATGGTCAGCCATTCTGATTGAATATTTCCAGATGAGGGAAATTTACTGCTTTATAACACAGCCCCATATGGAAAAAAAACAGCTGGGAAAGGTTTGGTTTTTAGGAAGTTGTCACATAAATCATCCCCTTGGTATTTCTAGCCTCATTATTTGCTCAGGTGGCACATACTCATTCTTTAGACCCCAGATCAAATGTCCTCTCTTCAGGAGAGATTTTAATGGTTCCCCCTGGCTAGATCAAATCCTCCTATCACATACCTTAATCCTATCAAATATATTCCTTTATAGCTCATACTGTAAGTTTATCTCTTTTTTTAGTTAATTATACACTCATATGCAGTTACAATAAATAATACAATGAGATCCTTTGTACCCTGTACCAAATTTCCCACCAAATAACGAGAATATCGCTAATGATACACTCCACTGATCTTTTTTCCCGAATTTTACATATACACATGTGTGTGTTCAATTTGGTGCCATTTTACCACATATGTAGGTTCATGTATCCACCACCAGAGTCAAGCACAGAAGAGTCCATCACTGCACGAGAACCAGGTTCTGCCCTCTTGTAGGCACGTCCACCTCCCTTGTCTCATACACAGCCCAGAGCCATCCCTCGCCACTCACAGCCACTAGTTTGTTCTCCATCTCTATCATTTTGCCACTTTGAAATGCTTATATGCGACCTTTTGTGATTGGCTTTTTCAACTCAGAACAATTCCCTTGACATTTTACCAAGTCTTTCATATATATAAATTATTCACTCCTTTTTATTGATGAGTACTATTTTAAGGTATGGACATACCGCAGTTTGCTTAATCATTCTCCCCCACTGAGTAACAACCTAAGGTGTTTTTTGAAGCCTTCTATGAACATTCATGTGTGAATGAGTGTTTTCATTTTTCTGAACAACAACAATAAAACCCCAAGAAAGTAATTGCTAGATTGTATTGCTATTTCATTTTACCATTTTACATTGGAGCTGTTTAATCCATTTATAACTTTGTTAGTCCCTTGACTATGGGTCCTAAGAGCAAAAGAGCAATTTAAAAAAAAAAATTTCTGGCATCTAGCACAATGTCTGGCACTTAATAATGGTTAAATAAATGCACATGAATGCAGTGTATGTGGGTCTATATTTTTGCACTCTCCTAACAGATGTAGGAGATTGGTCTTGAGCCCATGCTTTTCAGCCCCACAAGCCCCAATGTGTTTATTGGGTTGTACCTTTTTTTTTTTTTGAACTGGGGCCTCTGAGTGTCCTAGGAACTTGCAGCTCAGAATTCAGAAAAGGGAAGGCTTGTTTGTATCGCTCCAATGATGGTCTTCTTCCAAATTGTTTATCTTCTCTTTACGGTCTCCCAATGAAATAATGTCTGCTGTGTCCTCTCAACTCTAGGAATTTTACTCAGTAAAACTTAATAAAGGAAGGAGAAATGATAAATAAAATGAAACACTGGAGACCCATTTTTGGTAATAGTAACAGTTTATCTGCAAGCTGGTAGAAAATGACCTGAAACATCTAACAATGATCTAAAAACATGGAAAATAGTTTTAAAAAGTAAAAATGTGCCTCATTGTTTTTCTCTGTGTTCTTTTCAAAAGTCACATTTCTAAAGTAGGCTTTCTGGAGAAGTTCACTACCTGGGGAAACCTGAGTTTCTTTCATAATTTTGTATTGCCTTGGTTGGGTAAATTCATATCCTAAAGCCTCAGTTTCACAATAAAATAAGTGGTAATAATAATTCCTAAGAGGGTCAGATGAAAAAAAAGCATGAAAAGGTAGTGTTGCAATCATAAAGCACTGTATAAATGTATATGTACATTTTGTCCCACTAGAGACTGAAATCAGGGTCCTTCAGCACTTCCATTGTAAATTGTTCAACACACTCAACATGGGCATCTATTACGTTCTAGGAACCTACGGATAACTGTTTGTGTGTAGTTGAGGTGAGGGTTGGTATGAAGGTAGATGTCCTGTGCAATTCTGTCACAGTAGAAATAAATAAGTGTAATAGTGTAATGACAGATAGAAGCAAAGTGCAACAGAAAAGCAGAGGGGTACCTAATTCAACTCAAGAAGAATGAGGAAAGATTCTGGGCATAAGGAAAGGCTCTTTGAAGAAGGCAATATGTGAGTGGTCTTGAAAAGAGGTGGGATATGGACCTTTAGATGTGTAGGAAGGGGATTCAAGAAAAGGGGCATTAGGAGATCAAAAGCATAAATAATGAAAGGGAATTAAGAATAATCAAATTTAATAGAAGAGTATGATGAATGTACAGAATAGGCAAGGTATGGAAAGGAAGATTTGGGACACATTTTGAAAGGCCTGTACATTTAGATGTCAACTGTGGGCTTGAACCTGTTGTCAAAAAGAGACATTGAACAGTTGGAGCAAGGACACCACATGAGGAGCTGTTCTGGGGAAGGTGATTCTAACCGAGGAAAGGGTTGGCAATCAAGAGGCTGGGTGAATACATGCTGACCAAAGAGTGAAAAGGAGTATGGGTAAGCAAGATCAGGAGTCAGCACTGTAAACAGGGTAGAATTTTCAGGAGGAAAGTAGAGGGGGTAAGGCAGGAAAGTTAGGCACGGGCATTCCGTAAAGTGTCCAATAGATAAAATTAGGTCATGAACATGAACTCCACAGACAGATCTAATTCAGTTTAAACTCTCTTTTGTCTACCTACTTGCTCTGTAACCTTAGGTGAATGAGATATCCTATCTATACGACAGTGTCATCATATGTAAAATGTTATCAGTGATACAGACTCCAAAACAGATTGCTATTTATCACTAAATAGAATAAATATAAACATAGTTACTAGCACATACAGCTCATTAAATGTTTGTTTTATTATTATTGATTTTTTATTATTATCCAGGAACTTAAAAATTAACTTGTATGCCAGGAAGGACATGAAGAGTATTTCTTATACTTTAGAAAGATTACACCACCAAAAATGTGGAGAATACTCTTAAAGGAGGTAAGACAGACAACAAAGGGACCAGTTCAGAAGCTGTTTTAACAACTCAGGAAAGATATACTGAAAACCTGGACTAGAGGCAGAGTTTTATAGTATACCTCATGGATTGCTCACAGCAGCAAACTTATTGCATAGAAATGTATCCAGTACAATAGTGGATTCTCAGAATAATGAAAGAAGGAAGGAAGGAAGGAAGGAAGGAAGGAAGGAAGGAAGGAAGGAAGGAAGGAAGGAAGGAAGGAAGAAAGGAAGGGAAATCTGAAAATCCTCCAGAGAATAAACTTTCAAAACTGAAGTATAATGGGCACCCAGAATTGATACATATTATAAACATAGAGTTTCATGAATTTTCACAAACCGAACAAACCCACGCGACCATCTGCCAGATCAAACAGAAAATTATCTCCACCCCTCAATCTCTCCTCTGCGCTCTCTGTCACTTCCACCCTGCAAGAAACCATTGTTCTGGGTTCTAACATCTTTAAAAATCTTCAACATTTTTTAAAATAAAAAATCTTTGCCTCTGCCACAGTTTAAAATATGTTCTCCTATGATTTCCTCAAAAATCTCTATTGCTTCCTCTTCACTTTTAGGTCAATAATCTATGTGGAGTTTAATTTTGTATAAGGTGGGAGTTGAAGAATTTTTTTCCCACAATATCAATTGATTGTCCCTCCTTTATTGAGAAGATTACGTTTCCCACTACACTGCGATGTCACTACTATCGTGAATTAGATAACTATATTTGTGAAAGCATTCTCTTCTTTTGGTCACTTATTTAAAAATCATCATTATTTTGTGCGTTAGAGGAAACTGAGTCTTTGGGAAGGGGCCTTTGTGGTACACGCTGGTTTCTCTGGGAAAATCCTCACTTTGCAGCCAGCCCTGAAGATTGGCTTTGACCACAATCACAGTCCATTGCCACTTCTGTTGTTTCATCCTTCTTGGAATGAGATCTGTTTGAAAGCTCCATGCAAATGCTTGCGGTTTCATTTGTAAAATGTGTGAAAAATATGTATCTTTGAATTTTTCTGGGAACATACAGATTAGGCTCATTGCTTCCATGCATCATTAGGCATAATGTGTTTGTTCTGATGCTTCTTAGAAATCAAAGCTCAGCCTGGTCACAGAGAATAATGGTCAAGGCCACGGTTCTTTCAGAGAGTAGGCATCCAACCTCAGTGCCGCCCTGGTTCAGTGCGAAATAAGTGCCAGAGGTGTCTAGGAGCTGGGTGCCCAACTTTCTCAGAACAAAATCAAAGTAATAAAAAATTATTTGTATATACATCTCCAAGCTAATTAAAAAGCTGATCAATAATTTCCTCAAATAATTATAATTGTAAAAAGAAAAAGATATGTGCGGCAGAACATCCAAATGTTAAAAAGCATGGAGATATTATGCTTGTATGCTGCTCCCCACCTAGGTCATATTTTGTCCGGGTTTGATGAAGTCCTTAACTAAAGATCACATGCTTTTTTAATTGAATTTATTGGGGTGACATTGGTCAACAAAATCATACAAGTTTTCAAGTGTACTACTCAACAAAACATCATCTGTATATTGCCTCATATGCTCATTACCCAAAGTCAAGTTTATTTCCATCCCTATTTATCCCTGCTTTGCCCATTTCCACCTCCTCCCACCCCCCTTTCCTTCTGGCTATCACCATACTGTGTTCCTGTCTATGTGTCATTCATGTATATGTATATGTATGTGTGTGTATATTTAATGGCTGAATAGCCTCACCTTTTTTCACCCTGCCCTCCCAATCCCCTCCCCTCTGACAGCTGTCAGTCTGTTCTATGTATCTATGCTTCTCTTTCTGCTTTGTTTGTTAAATTATTTTATTCGTTAGATTCTACACATAACTGAGATTATATGGTGTTTGTCTCTCTATGACTGGCTTATTTCACTTAGCATAATGTTAAACTGGTCCATCCATGTTGTTGCAA
The DNA here is from genome assembly GCA_004027735.1 of Carollia perspicillata. Lineage (NCBI taxonomy): Eukaryota > Metazoa > Chordata > Mammalia > Chiroptera > Phyllostomidae > Carollia > Carollia perspicillata. Next base: position 18,670 of record PVKM010004464.1, read on the forward strand.
AGGGTAAAATTTTCTTCTTTTTTATGGCCAGGTAATTATTCCATTGTGTAAATGTACCAAAGCTGTTTCAGCCACTCATCCACTGATGGACACAGGCTGTTTCCAGATCTAGGGTATTGTAAATAATGCTACACTGAATATAGGGGTGTGTATATTATTTCAAATTAGTGTTTCAGTTGTCTTTGGGTACGTTCCCAGAAGTGGGACTGCTGGGTTAAAAGATAGTTTCATTTTTAGATTTTTGAGGAACTCTATGTTGTTTTCTGCAGTGGTTGCACCAGTCTGTATTCCCACCAACAGTGCACAAGGGTTCGCTTCTCTCCACATTCTCACCAGCACTTGTTGTTTGTTGATTTATTTATGATAGCCAATTTCAATGGTGTGAGGTGATCTCTCTTTGTGGTTTTAATTTGCATCTCTTTGATGATTATTGATGTTGAAAATCTTTTCATATGTCTATTTGCATCTGTATGTCCTCTTTGGAGAAGTGTCTATTCAGATCCTTTGCCCATATTTTAAATGGGCTGTTTGTCTTATTGGTGTTGAGTTGTACAAATTTTTTATATATTTTGGAAATTAACCCCTTATCAGATGTATCATTGGTGCATATATTTTCCTGTTCAGTTGCCATTTCAGTAGATGTTCTTTTTTTCGCTGTGCAATAGCTTTTTATTTTGATGTAGTCCCATTTGTTTATTTTTTCCTTTGTTTCTCTCCCTTTATGTCTATCAGGTTCTGCTTTATATATTCAGGTGTTCCTATGTTTGGTGCATAAATGTTTACAAGGGTTATATGCTTATTTTGGATTGCTCCCTTTATTATTATGTAGTGTCCTTCTTTGTGGTCTTGTTTTAAAGTGTATTTGGTGTGATATGAGTATTGCTGCCCCAGCTTTTGTTTTTCATTTCCATTTTCATGGAATATTTTGGTGCATCCCTTCGCTTTCAGTCTGTGTGCATTTTTTGTTGTGAGGTGGGTCTCAGACAGCGTATATAGAGATCACAGTTCCTTAACTATTCATCTACCCTATGTCTTTTGATTGGAGCATTTAATCCACTTACTTTTAAGGTTATTATTAATAGGTACTCATTTATTGCCATTTTATTCTTTATGCCTGTGTTCCTCTCTCTCTACACACACACACACACACACACACACACACACACACACTCTCTCTCTCTCTCTTTTATATACATATATTTCTTACATTTATGTATATATCTATATATTTCTTTTTTCTTCTTCTTCTTAAAACAGGCCCTTTAACATTTCTTCCAATACCGTTGGTCGTAATAAATTCCTTTGGATTTTTTTTGTGTGTGTGTGTAGGAAGCTCTTCATTTTGCTTTTCATTTTAAATGATAGCATTGCTAGATAGAGTAGTCTTGGTTGTAGGTCCTTGCTTTTTATCACTTTGAGTATCTCATGTCAGTCCTTTCTGGCCTGACATGTTTCTATTGAGAAATCAATTGAAAGCCTTATGGGAGCTCCCTTGTAGATAACTGTCTTACTCTTACTGCTTTTAAGATATTTTTCTTCGTCTTTAAATTTTGCCATTTCAATTATGATGTGTCTTGGGGTAGGCCTCTTTTGGATAATCTTGATTGGGCTCTCTGAGCTCCCTGAACTTGTATGATGTTTTCCTTCAAGATGATATGCTATTAAATATAATGACAATTTCAATGCAGAGAAATTAACAATTGTGCCTCTACCTCATTCATAAATTTCAAAGAAATTCATTCTAAATTTTCCGAATATAACCTCCCTGCATACACAGAGGCCTCCTGACTCCAGGCTGCTCTCCTATGAGTTGTGCCACACTTGAAGACTGATTAAAATACTTATTTTTACATTTGAATCTTTTCTTCTGTTTGTGATATATTTACTTCTCTCTCCCCAGAGTCAAGTTTTTGAATTAGGAAAATGGAATTTTGCTAATCTATTAACAGAGGGAAAAAAGCATGAAATTCCATATGGACACTTAGCCTCTGGTCTTTCCCCATTGCAATTCATCTTAATGCATGAAGTTTCTATGTCCTGAGCATTAGCATTCAAATGAGAGAAGAGGAGGTTATTTCTCTTTCTCTGTCTCTCTCTCAACTTTTTATTTTGAAATAGAGATTCAAATGAGGTCACAAAAATGATACAGAGAATCGAAAGAATACTTCACCTTGCTGCCCACAGTGGTGACATCTTACATAAGTCTAGTACTCCATCAAACCAGGAAATCACCATTGGTATAATCTTGTTAACTGGACTATAAACCTTGACCAATTTCCACCAGTTTTCAGGCACTTGTGTGTGCGTGTGGACCTGTAGTTCCATGTGATTTAATCCTGTGTCTAGTGTGTGTAATCATCACTACAATCAGGATACAGTACTGTTTTCTTATCACAAAGAAACTCTCTTGTGCTGACCCTTTATTGTGGTTGCCACATGGGCATGATAGCTCCTTTTTTCTTGCAGAGATAAAGTTCAAATTTCTTAGCCTATTGCTTGAAGCTTTTCAAAAGGAAGAAGTTACTTCGAATTGACAGTGTCTAAGGTATTCTCTGGGACCCAGTTTTCCTATAGGCAGAGCCACTGTGAGTTCAAATATTAATGCTCAGGTTAATCTCCTCCTAAACTAGCTCCAATGTAGGTAAACTTCTGGATGTTTTTATCCTCACCAGCCCTCTCCATCTCCAATCAAGTGGTATGGCAAAAATATTTTCTAAGAATCTGAAAAATTGGGACAAGTCTGACACCTTCAGATTTTTTTTTCAGTTTTTACCTGCAATTGGGCAAGTAAGCTGGGCTAGTATATTCCCCAGAGAGGTCATCTTCCATTCAGAGCGGGAAAGTGGAATTCCTATTCTCCCACTGAACCTGTTTCAAAGCTTTGCGTTGAACATTGTTTGATGCTTCCCTGTGTATTTACCAAAAAGCACTCTATAAAAATTCAACTATTTTTCTTCATACGTATTGCTTGTTCAGATGGTATCACGAAGAGATTTTATCTTGTCTCCTCCAAAGGAAAGACGAATGGTGGGATCACCAAACCTAAAGTCTCATATCCAACCATGCTCCAGACATGTTGCTAGACTCTGCAGACTTAACAATGGACAAAACAGCCGCAGTGCCTACCTTCAGAGGCCCGGCAGTCTAGTGGGGCAGTTCTTCAGGACAGCATTCGTGTCTGATTATCTCAGTGCAGCAGTGTCTATTTCGATACATTCCACATAGTATGTATTCATGATATGGGGGGGTGGGCAAAAGTAGCTTTACAGTTGTTTATATGGAAAATAATACAATAATGAATAAATAACGACGCAGGAGTAAGTTCTGTTTCTTGTGTTCACAACTGTAAACCTACTTTTGTCCCATGTACTGAATAGATGGATTCACCAGCCTATGAGTGATTGCAGGAATAAATGCCACACTGTGTAGAATAACAAAAGGTTCTATTCTCTGTTTTCCCCCTAAATTCCATTATGTAAGATTGGGAAATAAGTTGAGGTTCTATTAGAAAATGATTTTGTGTGTGTGGGGGGGAGGGGTTTAAGATGGAATCGTGAAGCCAGAGGCTGAAATTTCTCAGCAGTTTTTACAGCGGCTTGACAACACACCTGGTGTTTCAGGCTGCATCCAGCTGCGGATAGCCGGCACTGCTCTCTTCCCCATTCTAATTTACAGGGCAGCCAATTCAAATATCATGCAAAAAGAAGCATTACTAAAAAATAAGTGCTATCAATTAGCATACAAAAGTGGCACTGCAGACAGTGTTTCTGGATAAGAGGTCCTGAGAGAGCTGAGCAGCCCTGAGGCGGGAACAGTACTAAACATCCAAGTTTACAGCCCCTTCGGGGTGTTCGAGCAAAGAAAAGCAGCTCCCTATTCGTTAGTGGTCCTAAAGCAAACCAATATTATTTCCCTGTAAATTCATCCAGAAAGCAGCATGATCTGGGGGAAATCTCTGTGGGTGTTAAGAGAAAACTGTCACCATGAAACTCTCTTTAGGTTGATCTGTAGCGTTGACCCTGACCGAACGTTAATGTGGACAGGCCATTTGTTCAAAGTACAGACTTGAATGCTCTGTTTGAGCTCATGGGATTTAGTTACCTTAGGAGAAATGCTTATGTAGCCCAGCCTCCTATGTGTGTACTTGTATCCAAAGGGCACTTGAGCAACTGAGGGTGAATGTGCTATCATAGCTGGTCCTTTTTTGTATGTTTATTTTCCATTATACTAGTTTGAGAATGCTATCTCCTCCCGGTGTGATTCACAGATCCTCATTGTCATCATGGGTTCTCTTCTGAGCTTCCTGTGTGTATTTTATACATTCGATAGCCTCTTATCAGGGTCTGTAAGGCCCTCTGAAATCAGAAACCTGTGACCAACGTCATCTCTCACTATTTTCCTTTTACCCTTTGTAGTTTAACCAACTCAAGTGAGTTGGAATTTCCCCAATATACCATTCCAGATTAAGCCACTTGTTTTTGCTTATGCGGCTTCCCTCTGCCTGGAATATCTCACTTCATCGTGTTGAACCAATAAATTTCCTCTTACAAACTCAGTTAATTTTTTCATTGCTCCTGTAGAATTGACCCCTGCCCCTCTTGTGGCCTCCACATTCCTATGGATGTATTTTGGTTGTCATATCTAGGTCGTCTCTGTTACATTTTTTAAAAAACATCTCTGTATTCTCATTGCCTAAAGTGATGCATGCCTAACAGCAGGTAGCACTGAAAATATATGGAATAAAGGAATGAAACCTTTGTGAGCTTTAAAACCTTAGGTAAGGAGCATAAATGTGCCAAGCCTCAGTTTCCTCACATGGGAAACACTGAGAAATCAATAAGAGAGAGATACACAGAAGCTGGTACGTACAGGTATTCAATACTCATTAGTTCCCTCCCTTTCCCCTGCATTTTGAATTGTGGTGACTAAAGCTGAAACCGCATTGAGTAAAGCCAGTGGTATTATTGACCAGGAAGAAATAGAAAGCAGTATCTAAGGGGTACTGAGCCAAACACTGTGCGTGCATGCGTGTGTGTGTGTGTGTGTGTGTGTGTGCGTGCGTGTGGTCTAGAGAAAATAGTCCACCTATAGACTGGGAGAGAAAAGCCAATGTCTTTTAGAAGAAGTATTTTTGGTATGGGTATGTCTTGACTTCACTGTTGAAGAATTAAGATATTCAGATACTTAAACAAAAATTTGTCTTCTAGGGCTATATAAGTTTGCCTTTTGAAAATGATAGCTGTATTTGGAGGTGTTTGCAAAGATCATGCTGTTGTTGAGAACATCCCCCAATTCAAAGGCTCTGTCTGAGCAGCTGTGTTTGGACAGTGTGACCCACTGCTGTAGACTTACTGGATCGGACCTATTGCAAACCAAGCTCAATCACAAAACCTGACGCAGTATTAGACCCAGTTTGAGACATGCAACTCACTCTGTAACTGGGAGCTTGAAAGAAGGAGACATAAACTCCAGAGTGCTAGAATGGTCCTCTTTTCAGGTATGGTTAGGGGAGCAGAGAAATTTGATCTGAATTTCACAGACTGTTACTTCCATGGGACACAAATGAGTACTATGAGAAAGAGGGCTTGTTGGTGATGTGTGCTAAATTCTAGTTTAAATAACTAGAAATTAAGTTTATCCAGCTAACCTACTAGAGGATTTTCCAAAGCCCATAAATTAGTAATGTGTTTTGTGATTTTTCACAAAACTACATACTATATACTATAAACTATATAACTATATACTATAGTCCCTTCCATCTTTAAGACTATGGCAAAACTGTGGGGCTAGTGGTCCATGGAGCATGCTTGACTATTATGTAAGATGTCCATTAAGAAAAAAAATGGGTTTTAACCCAGATTCCACTAATGACTCTCTTTGTGACCTTGAGTCACAAAGCTTCCCAAACTTCTAAGCTTCATATGTAAATTCAAATCTACTTACATATGACATTGATAGCATTACTATCTTCATCTGAATTAATTTTACCTACCCTTGTATCTATTGGTGAGGGTACTGATAGTGGTGCATTCAAGTGGTACACCAAATGACATTTAAGGAGAGCTGAATAGAAATACTATTGCAATCAGTTTAGTAGGGTTAAGTGACACAAAAGAGGGTTGTGAAGTTACCCCAGCACTAACAAGAGCAGGGCATTATCAACACCCTTGCATCTGAAGAGACAAGGTAATTAAGCAGCAATAGGAATGTGCAGAGATTAATTATTAGCAATAGGAGGGACTACCTAACAGAAGCAGTGGCATCTGTAAAGGAATGCAGCTAGGCTAAGTGATCTGGAAAAGAGACAGGAGGAATAAATGCCCCAGCCTTACTTTCTCCTGCCCTCCAGAACTCTTATCAATACCACCTATTGGCTAAACCCACCAGACACCATATGGCAACGGAGCACATTAATAATCAGTAACAGTCAGCCTCCTGGGGCACAGAGCAGGGTAGGAAAGGGTGGGAAGTGGGTCTGTAGGTAAAATACTTGGCAAGTTGTCATTCGAACAGTTTCATAGCTAAGTCAAATGAAAGGGAACCAAGACAACTCTTTGGAGAAACTGGGACATCATGTCACTAAAGATGACATCAAAGTAAAGTCCCCCTGTGTCTCTCAAAGTGTGTCCCACATTGCTAAATGTTTTAGAGGGTTTTTTCTAACTTGGGGAAATCGAATGTATAAAAGCATACCCACTTTGAAATCTCCCAGCAAGCAGCAAATCTGGAACTTGATAGATCTAGTTATTAAGAGTCAGTCCGTCTGAGCAATCTGTTGGCCCGCCTTTCTTGCTGCGTTGGTAACTTTCCAAAGACTGCTGAATTTGCTCTTCTCCTCGCAGCAGATTGTAGACAGAGTAAAGGATGTCTGCTGGCTGTCCATCATCCTTTAGGAAGAATCCCTGCCCCTTGTTTCAACTCCTCCCAACCTTCTCACTGTGCACATTTAGAAAAGGGAACACAGGGACAATTATTATTAAGTAAGTAACTGTGGTGTCCGGATTTCATGTTGATGCATGCAGAAAATAATGCCTTTCTTCCCTATTTTGTTATCACACCTTGAGCCATGCTCTAGTCTTCGGTTTGCTGTTCTGGGTTCAGAATTTCAGTCCGTGGCCAATAGGGTGAAGAAAGAGAAGAGAATCCCAAAGTCTGGCTGAAAAGGGGGAAAAAGAAGAGGGAGAGAGACAGCCTTAAAAAGGCATGGGAGGAAGAGGGAGGAACACGGACAAAGAGAGGAGAAAAATAAAAAAATACAGCACCGTTCCCAGAAGTAAAACTTAGTTTCTGGCTATTTGTTGCCAATGCAGTCCCAGGAACGAAGAATCCTTTTGCGTTTCTCTTTCCATCTAAATTACTATTGAACTACTGGGCACAATTAATTGTGAATTACACCCAATGAGCCCCTACCATCACCAGCACTGAAGAGAATATTTACCATATGCTAGATCATAAATGTCTCTTTCCCACAGGAGTGACTTACCTCCTCAGCAAGAATCTATTCATTCTATTCTTAATGATGCTTGTTCCCATTTTTTTAAAGACATTATTTGAAGAACAGAATGTGGGAAACTACTGCCGTAGTCTTGGGAAGACATGTGAGAATTTCAAGCAACCCTGACCAATTCAAAAGACAAATTTGTTCTGTTATAAAAACATTGAATAATAAGGAAAATTGCAGAACATTTTGTACTGGCTGACTTACAAAACACCCCTAAGTCCAGGCTGGAACCTGGCTATATGCAAAACTCCAACAGAGAAAAATATCGGCTTCCAAGTAAATACCACAACGTTTAACAATTGGACAGAAAGAACTGGTACTGTGAGTGCAGACAGGATACAGGTGTGTCAAAAAGGAAGGAAAGGGAAGCCAGTGCCCTTCGAGTTCAACACTGATTTATGTGTCGTATTAAAGCCTGTGTGATTCAGAGCTGAGCGACTTATACATGTAATTAAATCTTTGAACAATTTAAAAGTTCTTTAGAAAGATATGAACCCCAATAGAGCATTTTTTCATCAAATTTTATCTTTTATAGAATTCACTGGAGTGACATTGGTTTGCAAAACAATACAGGTTTCAAGTGTACAACTCAACAAAACATCATCTGTGCACTGCATTGTGCTCCCACTGCCCAAGCAAAGTTTCTTTCTATCCCTGTTTTTCACCCCTTTGCCCACTTCCACCCGCCCATCACCCTCTTTTCTTTCTGACTATCACCACGCTGTTTTCTGTGTCTATGTGTCACGTATGTATGTTTTTTGGTTACTCCCTTCACTTTCTTTCATTCAGTCCCCCAATTCCCTCCCCTCTGACAGCTGTCAGTCTGTTCCATGTATCCGTGCCTCTGTTTCTACTTTGTTCATCGGTTTATTTTGTTCACTAGACTCCACATATAAGTAAAATATGAGTAGAGTATTGAGTGAATTGTTTTAGTCCAAGAATCAAAGACACTCACTCAGTCTGTCTCACTATCTCCCTTTGTCTAAATTGACCTCTTAGACACATTGCCATTACCTGCTTAAACCTGTGGCCTCTACCAGGCACATCGTGCTCTATTGCCCTTGTCAAAACGTTGTTGCCATCTAAAATCTCAATTGGTAATCAATCCCTATATATATATTGGCGATATATTTATAAAGAAAGGTAGAGTCTTACCACCAGTTTAATTCAGTCACAGTTTACCTTGGAGCCTAAGATACGTAAGGCCAGAACTTGAACTAATGCAAAAAGGTTAGGAAGAGATATAGAGAATTAGAGGACAATAACTCCTGATAAAAATCTTTCTTTCTCTCTGGCTGATGTGGCTGAGTGGATTGAGCACCAACCTGCAGACCAAAGGGTCACCAGATTGATTCCTTCAGGGCACATGCCTGGGTTGCAGGCCAGGTCCCCAGTAGAGGGCACACAAGAGGCACCCACATATTGATATTTCTCTCCCTCTCTTTCTCTTTCCCTTCCCCCTCTCTAAAAGTATAAATAAAATCTTTATAAAAATATGCTTTCAAATGCCAAAGAATGTGTTGTGCCAAACTCATTTGTTTGAATTGAAGAGAAGAGTTTTAAAAAAGGAAAACACTTGTCATAAGAAAACGCAGAACAGAAGGAGGTTAATTGATTCATTGACCAACACTTCTACAATTATCCCTAGGTTGTGCTCATGAGCTCTTGGCCCACAATGTGTCTTTCTTTAATGACTGTGCTCTTTAGTCCTAGTCCTGATTCCTTTGGGAGTATTCAGTAATCAAAAGTCCTCAATTGCCTTTACACTTAGCACAGTAACTGATGCTTTGCATGTGCTTAATAAATGTTTGATTAATGAAGTCACATTTTCTCCTAAAGGCAAATATTTCAATGGAGAATAATTATGCCATTTTTAACCCTTCCTCAGCACATTATCATAACAATTATAGCATTATTGCAAGAATTAACTAAGGCTATGCTTGCAAAATTGCTTGTAACAATGACTATATGTTACAAAGTATTTTATTTCAAGGATTTATTTTCTACTTAATCCTTTCTAAATCCCCTCCTTTCAAGATCACCACTTCCTTTATAAGATTTGACATTGCCCTTTGTTTTGGGTCACAGATGGTGCATTTTCTACAAGATGGGGATATTGGCAATAACTGGGACATTTCCTTGACAGAGAGACTACGGCAACCAAAGACTGAAAAAAGCTAAGGTTTCCATGTTGTAGACTAAATGTGCCCCCTCCACTCATGTGTTAAAGTCCTATGCCCAGCACTTCAGAATGTGACTGGAGACAGGGTCTTTGAAGAGGTAAGTTAAAGTGAGGTCATTAGAGTGTGCCCAAATTCATTTTGGCTGGCGTCCTTATAAAAAGAGATGGGGACACAGACATTCGGAGGGATGACTATGTTGAAGACACAGGGAGAAGGTGGCCATCATCTATAAGTCAGGGGGTGAGGCCTCCAGAAGAAACGACTGTGGCTGATCCTTGATTATGGATTTTTAACCTCCAGAATCATGAGAAACTAAATTTCTGTTGTGTAAGCCATCTCACCTGTGGCATTTTGTTATGGCAACCTAGCGAGCTAATATACCCCCAAGCTCCTGAGATGTCTAAACAGAAAGAGCAGGGAAACTTAGCTTCAAAATGTGGCATTGCTACCAGGTTACTGGGTAAGTTGGAGAATAATGTTTAAGGACCAGGAAGCTAGAACTCAACACAGACATTAAACTTGATTCCAGTTCTGCCCTTATCATCAGAACATTGGCCAGTCTCTGGGAACTTCAGAATCTTCTTCTGTAAAGGGGAAATAAGCAACCTACTGCTTTATAGAGTTTATGAGAGAGTTCATTGTAAAAATGCATTTTAGGTAAATCATGCCATACTGAACATATAGTAATTACTATTAAAGAGTAGCTGCTATTACTACTACTAGTAGTACTACTACTAGTTCTATGTGTAATATATTTCAATAAAGAAACAGTTCCACTGTATGGGGGGGAACAGAAAGAATTGGTATGGGTGGGAGCAAGAATCAGAAAACTTGAGCTTGTCTGGCTGCTTGATCTTTGATCTACTATTCAGTAAAATGAACATTGAGGAACCAAAGTAGATAAACTCCAGGGTTCCTCTGAGATTCATGATTCTGATACATATCTTGAAAGCCACAGGAGTACAAAATAAGAAAGTGTACCTACTGGAAGTAGTGGTAGTAGTATTTTCATTACATTATCTTTCAGTGACTCAGTTTTAATATTTATAAAATAGGATACCCCTATTTGGCTAGCAGGGTTAGTGGGAAGAGCAAATGATTAATGTTGATGTCAGAATATTTCCATGGTGTGCCAAGGGTAGTGGGCACAGTGGTTTTTTTATACAAGAAATAGCTGGTATGTCCTTTATACAGACTTTAAAGGCAATGATACAACCTAATAAAATGTGGTTTCCTTTAATAATGCCAGCGATGAAATACAGTTGAGTGTATCTTTCCCATCAACATCCAGCTAAGCACTTTATAAATTATCTTGTTCAATCTGTAGGTTCACTCTAAAAAGTAAGTTCAAAATGTGAAAGTAAGATGTCCAAGGTCACAAAGCACAAAACAAGGCATGCATTTGAAACCAAGAAGTTCAATTCCAACTGTGGAGCCAAACTGGTTTTATAATAGTCTTCCAGGACAATATGCAAACAAGGAGAAAGCTTGGCACGTGCTTAGCTAGACTCCATATGTAGCCTGCAAATCCCCAACCTGATTTTGGTGGCTGTCATTCTTGATGTGTCTTATTTGCACTGACCCACTGTCTGGATCTCACTCATTAGGTGACTTATGGACCACATCAGTGTAATTTAGTGTCTTAATGCTCCTAGTCAAGGACCATCAAATGTCTTCTAAAGTCTCTATGTCCTTCAACAAGAAAGTAGTAGAACTCAAGTGTTTGTGACTTTTGTAATCTTTAGATGAAAGCAAAACTGTATTGTGCAAATAATCAACAGACTTGGGCCCTGGCTCTGCCACTTCTGAGCTGTGGGACTCTGCATATGTCAGTCGCCTCACATCCATACTACAATAGCGGCCACTCTGGCTTTTGACTTGTTTACAAATTTGTCTTTTTCTGTGAATTGTGAGCCTCTACCAAAAAAATCATAATTGTTTGTTTGTTGAGACCTTTAGGATCTAGATTGCTGTGGGCCATTGATTGATAGTCTAGAAATATTTGATGAATGAATGCACTAATGCATGGAGTTAGACCAACTTCTTTAAAGGCAAGTACATGAATTGGCTTACTGGGGCTTGAAGGAGCATGCCAATCTGCGTGTGTGTATGGATGGTCTAGAGAATCAACCTCAAAATTCCATCTTATTTTGAGAACTACTGATTAAGGTATGAATGTGAGTATATTTTGGAATAAGGAAAATGATATAAAGTAAAGACCTATCCTGTGGGGTTGAAATGAGCTCAACACAAAACAGTGTTTCATAAGTAAAGAATAGCATCAAAATTTCTCCTAAGAAGGGATACACTAGAAGAGAAGTAGGTATACTTTCTTATTTTGTATTCCTGTGGCTTTCAAGATATGTATCAGAATCATGAATCTCAGAGGAACCCTAGAGTTTATCTACTTTGGTTCCTCAATGTTCATTTGACCAAATAGTAGATCAGAGAGGAGATGGGACTTAAAGATCAAGCAGCCAGACAAGCTCAAGTTTTCTGATTCTTGCTCCCACCCATACTGATTCTTTCTATCACCCCCCATATGGTGGAACTGTTTCTTTATTGAAATACAGTACACAAAGAACTCAATATGAAAACTGATATAATAAAATTTTTCTCACCAAAGCAAGTCTTGGGGCTCTGGAACTGAAACATACTCCCTAAAGCCTGGGATCTGAAAATCCTAGTTGGAAAAGCTGGCTAATCCATGGTAGCTGTTATAATACTTTCGATTCAAAATAAAAGTGCAAATCAGTTAGGAAAATGCTTGCACAATTACTAAACAAGTGAATCCTGCAAAAAAGAAATTGAAGGATGTTCCCAGTCCAAAGCTCACCTTTAAGGACACAGAGGCACAGATTGTACCCCCCTGTCCCCCAAAGATTTTCAGAAATATGTCCTTGGTCCTTGCTTAAACTGCCAGAGCAGACAATTGCCTGGATGGATGATAGATGATATATCTTAGATTTTTACTTACCCTCAGCGGTCTTTGTCATGATATATAAAATATCTGTTTTATGCTTCCTGCCTTAGTCTTTTCTTGCTTGTTTATGTGAGGGATGGCATATCTCATGAGGATTATTACTGTTTGAGACTTTCCTTACTTGGTCTTCTGACTCTACTTACTTGGTCTTCCCAGTTTTGTTACTGGAATGGAGATAGGAAAGCTGTGCTGGATCCAGGTTCACTGTTCTTTGAACATCATCTAAGGAGGGGACAGAGTGGGCTCTCCTTCAGTATAGACCAGCTACCTATTTGAAGGTGTTTCAGTATTGCTAGTTGCAGGACAAGCAAAAAAAAAAAAGACTTGTATTCTAGTTTACCACAAAAATTATTTTTCGCATGGTTTTATTCACCACCTTATCTGACCCTACTAAAAACCCTTGAAATGCAGTTTAAATTCCTTAGCATGGATTTCCAGCCCTTTCAGATCCGTTTCCTGCTGACACCTTTAGCATCCTTCTCAGCCAGTTTTCTAGTGGAACTTTTTCCCAAACCAATGTGGTTTCCTTCTCTACCTTTAAGACACTGGCTGCCTTTCACCTCCTGGCCTGAATATGTTCTCTTTTCTCTAGTCGAACATGCATTTCTGCTTTCCCTACCTCCTCCTATCCTCTAGTGTTAGATTAAAATTCACCTCCCTCAGGAGTCCTTTTCCGACTTCAGAACATGTCAGAGGAGCCTCCTTTGTACACTTCCCAACACATTGCTTACCCACTAATGGGAATGGGTTACTTCATTTTCTATCTTTTCTATTAGACTGTAAGTTTCATGGGTGCAGACAAGATGGTAATCACCCGAGTGCCCTGCCAAGACCCTGAAGAGTCAACACGTATTTACATTTTCAAGAGTGAATGAATGAGTTCTTGAGGATGAAGCCTAAACAAAATGGAGGCGGGGACATTCAGGATCCAGGACACACACACACACACACACACACACACACACACACACACACACACAGTAGCTGCAGACCCTGATCTGAAAAGCCAACTGTTAGTAGCAGCTAGCTGACGCTATCAGATCAAAAGTCACAACCAATTCAGACCAAGGAAGTGACAAAGGTTCTCTTTGAAAATAGAGCCCCAGACTAAGGAGCCAGGGTAGACAATGAAGATACCGTGACAAGAACTACAAGCAACAGTCTCACCCAATATCTGGCTAATTCTACCATATTGTATCTTTGTTAGCTGCAATTTCTGTTATTGATCCATGTAAGGTAATTGTTTTCCAATGTGGCTTAAAGACTCCTCTTGATACCTAGTAATAACTTTTAGGTCTTTGGTCAGGGACTGTGTGATGAGAATAAATCAAGAGCTATAATGGTACAATCCATTTGGGCTCAACTTAACTCTCCCTCTGTGTAGTCTACCGTTCTAAATGTAATTGTCTGGGAATGATGAAAGCAATGTGCTGGTGCAGAATTATAATAAAATGAAAGTTCCTCCTCTTCTGCCAAAAATCTAATGGCCACCAAATTCCTATCAAAGATTGCATTAAATTTGAAATAAATTTTTGAGAGTATCATCAACTTAACCTCAATTATTAATCATAGTATTAAACTTCCATCTGCATTATGGAGACACAAAAAGGAAAAGATTGTATGTATAACTGTGTATAATATATGTTGTTATTTTATAGTAATCATGTTATATTGTATACTTTTATATCCTACTGAGATATGAAATGAAAATGTGACAGAAATGATCTGATTAAATTTTACCTTATGTATCTGGATACTGTGAGGACTTTGCTTTAGTAATCATGATATTTCACATAACACTTTTTTTCCAGACTCAATGCTTCCATTACTCTGAACTGTACACTTTCCCTGCTAATAAAACATTTATCAAATGACTGATTTCCTTAGTATTGTGTCTGCAAAACCCTTAGAAGCTATTAATCCAAGTCTTTCCCCTTTTCATTATAAAAACTCATGTTTCTCCAAGGAAAATTCAATCCACTTAATCCTCATTGATTGGCATTTAGTGCAGCAAGATGATGTTTTGTGAGAACTCTGGGTGTTTAAACGGCAGTTTGATCAATTTGTTATGCTTCTTGTCATGCTAATCATATTTTGCACCTGAAAACCATGTTTCCCCTGAAGTCTTCTAACTTCATTGAAAGCCAGTGTCATTTCTTATTTGACAATGGAGAAACTGAGGCATGAGCTATTGACTCCCCTTATGCAGTCGATGTCATTCATGGTTCTGTGCTACTGGAGTTCCTACACAGCTAAATTTCACTCTTTCCATGCACAAGAAAATGTGTCTTTTAAAAATAAATCCCATACTTTTTTGTGACCTTGCAATATGTATTTAAATTTCAAGATCCCAAGAAATTTAAATTTCCTGATTTCTTTTCCTATAAAATGGGAGAAATACTATGTACCACAAAGGAGTTTTTATAAACATTTATTAAATTGACTTATGAGAAAGGTCCTTGTGTAATGCCAGGAATATAATAAATGTTCAGGAAATGAAGTCTGAAGATGAGACGAAAGAAGAAGGAGTAAAAGTAGTGAAGGCACACTCTGAGAACTTGCTAAGACAGGATTCTCCCAGTCTAGTACAGGTTCCAACTGAATCAGTGTTTTGTGCCACAAATATATCTATAGATAGATAGATAGATAGATAGATAGATAGATAGATAGACTGTCCAGAAAAAGTCCAGCCATTGTTAATATAACAAGGACAGTTTGTGCGACTGTGATGTAACCTGACAGCCAAGGAGAGTGGACTGGAATGCACATGTGTGAACAATGACAACTTCACTGCGCCTGTCAGTGGGGGCAGTAGACACTGTTGAGTGAGCATGTGTACTGTGTGGCTGTCACATGCAAAACGAGTGAGTATATAGAACTAATCTGCATCAGATTTTGCATTAAGCTCGAACATTTCTCTCTGGAAACTATTCGGGTGAATCAGAGGCCTGCAGCTATGGGCAACTGGTGATTGGCATCTTCATTGTGACAATGTACCTGCTCATGCATTGTGTCTTCTGCACAGTTTTTTAGTGAAATAGCAAATCAGCCAGGTGACTCAGCCCCCTACAGCCCAGATTTGTCACCCTGTGATTTCTGGCTTTTCCCAAAACTAAAATCATCTTTGAAAAGGAAGAAATTTCAGACCATTGATGACATTCAGGAAAATACAATAGAGCAACTGATGGTGATTAGGAGAACTATGTGAGATCCCACAGTGCTTGCTTTGAAGGGGACTGAGGCATCACTGTCTGATGTACAATGTTTCTTGTATCTTCTTCAATAAATATCTCTATTTTTCATTGGCCTGGGGATACTTTCTGGACAGGCAATAATATATCCCATTTATGACCAAATGAATCAAATTCCTGGAGATGTGGCCCAAGAATCTGCATTGTAACATTCCCTCTCACACCTGATACCTACACGTACTCAGATGAGTTTTTAGAAGTCTGTGGTAATGCTATTATTATCTTTTCATTGTGGATTTTAAAAGTCTAGGGAAGTCCTAAGCAGAAGAATTTAATTGAGTGGGCAGGACATTTTAAGGGAACTTACTAGATAATGAGGTGTTCAGCTAAAGGAACAGAGGGTATAACTTGAGATTCTACCTACAGGGTCCTTGAGAGGCAGTCCCAGGGGATGGGTAACATCTAGTGTGGCAGGCACTTGTGAATGAGTAGGTTTCAGGACTTGCTTGAATGCTTGCTCCCAAATCCATGGTTTTCTCCTAAAGGACAGAAGAGTGTTCATTCTTATGTAATGCTGGGTCCATCTTTTCCTTAGGAAAGGAAACGATTTAATGAGGTTGAAGCCCTCTTTTAGCTCTTTGGTTTGATTCAGCATAATTTGCCTTTCTACTACTCTGGCCTAATGTCATGCCTTATCCATTGTGTTGGGTTTTTTCCATGTGTCCTTGACCATGTTCCCAGTTTATCACCTCCTTTTAATAAGGACTTAAGGAAGAAATTTGTATATGCTTTTTATACCAAGAACATTCATAGTTCTAGATAATTGTTTTTGTCACATATAAACTCAATTGGTTGACTGAACTAGTTACCCCTTTTTATTGGACTACCAGGAAACTGAAAAATATTCATGGAACACCATTAACAGATGCCTGGTTTATTAGGATCTAATATTTATTTATATTTCTCACCCTATTATAAAAGCTCTATTATAATGTTTTATATGCATTTGAACAAAACTTTAAGGCTATTTTTTGCAATTATAGTGTATAACTAAAGACTCAAATGAATAGGTAAATTCCAATTTTGTGTACTAGTTTATACAATTGGACCCCTGTATAGTTCCCGGTGTTGGTAAAGTACATAATTCCTAAATCCCAGTTTAGATAGTGTTATTTTGCATTTATTTTAAGTGAAAGACACAAATTTTCAGAGCATAAGCAAAAATTTGAGAATTTGTTATGAGGATACTGGAACAGCCTATATAACATATGGTCAGTTCTATAGATGGACTCTCGGGACAAACTAGAAGTGTGGTTCCAAGCATAACTGTTCACTGAAATCACTCAGAGAGATTTAACAATACTAAAGCCCATGTCCCATATCCATAGGTTGTGATTTTAATGAAATTAATTAAAATGATCATAGCACGCATTTCCTCAGTGCTTATTAAAAACCAGGAGATGCACTAAATATTTTAGGTAGCTATTACTTTGAATCCTCAGAAGATTCCTATGGAATAGCACCATAATCTCCATCTTATGGATGAGGAAATGAAGTCACAGAGAAGTTAATACCCAATCAAAGTTATTCAAAATAAAAATTGTGCTGCGCAGTTTTGATGGAAGCTACTGACACCGGAGCTGCGGTTGTTAACTATTAGTTACCTGCTTGCAGTACTGTGAAAGAAACTTCTCCCTCCTCAGAAAGAGCTCCAGGAAACCCAACCACATACCAGTGGTAAGAGAGTCCCCCTGAACATCGCAGTCTGAAATGCCCATGAGAGCCCAGACCAGAGTTCCACAGCAGAATGTTGGACCAGATCTTTGGTCCGGTATCTAATAGCCAATTGATCTACTCATTTTGAAACATCCCAAGTTGAAGAGAATATAGGCTCTAAATATTAAGGGCTTGCTATATTTGAAAGCACCTGGGTCAGTTCCCACCCCCTCTACCCACACTACCTCCTCTATAATCATTTTGCAGAATGAAGTTCCAGAGACTCACCAAAGCTCAGTGTCATATCCAGAGTCAGTGAGTAAGTGACTGGAAGATTCTTAACTTGAGCAAAAAGGCTTCATGAGATAAAGTTAGTTCTAGTTGATAAATTATTCGGAGTATAGCTTTGGCACTGAGCTATAAAAGTAGATTTTGCTTGCACATTAACATAAACAGAATTTCCCCCTTTGTTATTTATGGGAACCATAGCCCCAAACCGCTGTGTGGTTAATTCCCCTCCCTGAAAGAGGTCACATTCAACTCTGCCTCCAAGGCCTTGTTTTACTGCAGCTCAGTGTTCAGGTGCCTCTTGCAATGTTTGGTAATTAAATGCTAATTTGTTGGTGTACTCCTTCATTTACTTTATAATTTTCTTATAAATATTTTTATTACTTTTGTTAATTATTAACATTTGCAAAGCAGATTCCAAAAAACATGCCTTCATAGGGAATAAACAAGAAATAACAAGCAATTTTTACTGCTGTATGATATAGAAATGCTCTCATTTTCAGTCTACCTTGTTGTGTTTCCAAGATTTATTGAAAGAGCCCCTCACATCTCCATGGTATCAGCTCCATATCTCTGCTTTGTTATTTTTTTTAGTCTTGTTGTACATGTATGAGGTTACCATGAGGATGTCCCATCAATTCTTCCACCTCTAACCAGAGGAGGAAATTGTGTATCTTCCAGTAGGGAAGTATTAGTATCTCTCAGACCTTGGATTAAGAAGCTCTTCTTGGCATCTGACTAAATTGCTTTTAATTTTTTCTTCCAGTAATGAATGTCATGTGATTGATAGCTCTACTGGTCACTTAATATGGAATCAGCAACAATGGGCATTTCTCCTCTCCTGAAGACTACTAAAGGTACAGTGTGAAAACTCTGTGGTATCATCTGTATTGATTGTAGACAATAGGCTGAAGCTGTACTTTCTCACTGAGCATTTAACTAAGATCTGTTCTGGGATACCCACAATTAGCATATCCAAATAGCCTGATTTTCTCTCCAAAGCATTTAACCTCATTACGCATACTGAACTGTACAAAAATGTGTGCTATGTTCTTCTGCCTACTACATAAAACCTGTCTGTCAGGTCTACATCGAGTCTTCGTGCCTTACCGTTATTGGTACTTACAGTACCATCTCATTTTTTCTTTAGTTCTTTAGTGAAACTGCTTCTTTTCCACCCTAATCCATTTTCTCTCTTTTTAATCATTTAGTTCAAGTTGAGCCTGTGACTGCCCAGATAGAGGGTCCATTTTATAGCAACTCACAGCTGGCGTGGCCACAGAAACTAAGTTTTTGACAATGGAATGTAGGCAAAAGTGATGTGTGTGACTTCTATCTCACTTGGCTTAAGTGAAATTAGTTGATCTTCACTTCACAACTGCCTTTTTCTGTCAGCTGGAATATGGATGAGCCTGTGACCCAGCTCTAAATGTACAGACAAGAACTGCAATTATTAAGCAGTGAAAAGATGCAAGGAACCTGGGTCCCTGTGTAACCTTATGGAATAGAGTCACTCTCAACCTGAAATGCTTGTCAGATGTCACATAAGAGTGTCCACATTCTTTTGTAAAATTTTTATTTTTTTCATTTACTGTGTACATCCAATATTACTTTGTATTAGTTTCAGGTGTAGACCATAGTAGTTAGACAATGGTGTGCTTTACAGAATGTTCCCCAATATTTCCAATACACACCCGGTACCATACATAGTTATTACAGGATTATTGACAATAATTTGAGACGATTTTGTAACTACCAATCCATCCTTCTCAATCCTGTTCAACTTTTCTACCAAGTCACCCAGACCTCCTTCCCTTAGTCTGTTTTCTGTATCTTTGAGTTTCTGTTTTGTTTGTTTAGAGTGTTCTTCACATTACACACATAAGTGAAATCACATATTTGTCTTTCTCTGACTGACTTATTTTATTTCCCATTTTATTTGGGGGTCTCTTTCTTGTAGCAGCCAAACATTTGTCTTAATGCACTCCTTCGAACCTGATAGAAACACAATATTGTTACCTATTCCACTAACCTGATTCTCACCCTAATGATCAGAGGAAGACATTGGTGGTTTATTATCGGTGTTATGGGGATTAGGAAAATAAGGTTTATGAATTCCAATCGATTTGCAGGCTGCTAGGTTATGCCATAGATCTAGACCTTGTTGTTCCTCTGACACAAAGGCCAAAGTTCTCGCTCGTACACAACACAACTCTGCCCTGAGCAAGTTGCAGTTAAAGGCGGAGTGAGGTTTGGAAAGCAAAATAAGGGTTGTCCACCTCAGAGAAGAGATTGACACTAGTATAATTAGCTGCTGTACGTCATAGAAAGTGAGACAGCTGTAGGAAATGTAGATATAAAATCACATGAGGTTTCAGCAGCAGAAGAGACTAGTAATTGGGGGTACTGGGGTAAAGCTCTGCAGAGAAGATGGCCTTTGAACCAAGTCTCAAAGGGTGGGAAATGGTTGTGGAACCACAGTATGGTATGGGAAACATATTTCAGGCAGAGGAGAAACTGTAAGCAAAAGCACAAAAGCAGTCCAATAAATGTAGTCAATTCTTTGGATTTACTTGGGCTTTGTAGACAGATGATGTTTTATATTCTTCTTCTGTGGGAAAGTGGCTGTGTGACTTAGGGCAAGTTGTGTAGCTTCTCTCAGAGTCTCTGTTCCTTCTTCTATAAAACAAGGGCATTGAAATCTACCTGAAAAAAAAAATCTACCTGGATAAAAGAAATCTACCTAGAAAAAATTCTGCATAAATATGCCTTTGGCTAATTTGTAAAAAAACTTTTATTATTATCCTTTTGCCAATTATTATTGCATTAGCGTGGATATGCTTTGTGAAGGCCTTTCTTTCTCCAAACACTGGTAGGAATGCCTGCTTGCCCATGCACTTTCTTAGGCTTGTTCATAAAGGTAACACATGCACGGAATCTACTTGGTACAAGGTCAGGGCTCTAGAAATTTTTTCATAAATAAGGAAGTGAATGAATACAAGTAAAGAAATATAGTAGGCAATATTTCAAAGTCAGCTTTCTATATTATCATTCTCGTTTTTGTATTGTTATTTATATATCCCTAAATAATTTATTGTTTCATTCATTTACATCTTAGCAGGGTCTCTACATGCATACATTTATTACAATTATTACTGTTGTTGTTGTTATTATTATTATTATATTTCTTTTCTGAGTAAACCCTAGAAAATGTTTCCCCATCCCCCCACTGTGCATAACACTCGGAAATGAAACAAAATCATATCCTTTTCTCTGAAAGTTGGGTTTGAGGTGGATTCAGCAATCCTCTTGATTTGCACCACCACTGTTATAACCATTATTTTTTCCCATTATTTTTTCTATCTGTTATTTCATTTTGTGTTACAGTTGGAATCCTCTTTAGAAGAGCGATCACCAGGTAAAACCTTTGTTTCCTGTAATACCTGCAGCCAGGAGTGATGTCACAGGGCAGCGAGTTTATAGTTGATCAGAAACCAGATGGCCCAGGTGCTTCAGCAGTCGGAGGGAGGAGACGTGGGATAGTGGAAATCATTTGCAATTAACTGCAGGATCAGCCGCAGTCTGTGTGTGTGTGCATGTGTGTGTGCCTATGTTGTTTCTAGTATTGCTGCAGTATTTCCAGAAAATATATCTTTCCCAGTCAGCAGACTGAAGGAAATAGAAAAGGGTTATTTATTTTATTTTAGTTTGTTTCCTCAGATTTCCCCTCCCATTATGGCTTTTAAATGAGTCGATGAAAACAATGATGTCTAAATGCAATTTACTTGCCTCTCTTGAGCACTTCTTGGAAAAACTCATAACTGTGGTTCTTAAAATATTTGATTCATGGATTTCATTGAAAAGTATGTTTCTAAAATACAGTGCAAATAATTTTAAGGTGTTCATTGATTCCCTTTCCTAAAAGAACCTAACCCTGTTTGTTGACCTCATCTGCCACTAGTGAGCTGTGTGACCTTGGTTTACTTCCCCATTTTCCATTTTTAAACTAAATTGAATTTACTGGTAAAGTGGAGAATTTGAACTAGATGATTTCTAAGGCTTATTTTAGACTGGTATTCTATGAAGCAAGATAAGATAAACTATAAGTATATGGGGACTGGGCAGGTGGCAGATAAATGCACTGTGGATCTCAGAAGCTTAGGGAAATTAAATGACATGCCAAGTTAGACTAGAACCTGAGTATTTAAGCCTTTTTTTTTCTTTTTCAGTGATGGTAATCTAGGTGATGTCTTGTGTTTGAGAGAACAATGCTTGAATCTTTCTGTAGTCTTGAGCCTGGTGTTCAAAAATTTTGTAAGGTGAATGTCTCACATTTTAGTTTTTACATTATCTTGCACCAGGATTGCCTCAGTTGCTCACATTCATAATCATCAGAAGGACATGGTTATGCCTCAGTTCTGCTTTGCACTGTCCTGTCCCCAAACCATTGTCTATGACATTCAGTTTGCCTGTAACATCTTGCCTGTCAAGTGCCAAGAGCGAGCATCCATTTATTTGCTATATCCTCTGATTCTGCAGATTTCCCACTCCCATTGTTTCTGGGTTTTGCATAGTTTGATCAGCAAAGAAAGCATGACTTGAGTCGGAGAGCTGGGTCAAACTTGTGAGGATGGGAAGTTTTATCAGGTCTGCAATCGGTTGGGGTATTTGTATACAGAATGATAGAGGGAGAGTTGACAGGGCCAGAGGCTAGAGAAGCCAGAAGGCAAAGAAGGTGTTGGGTGTGAAAAGTCAGGACTGATAAGAGCACAGATGGAATTTACTATTTTGAGTGATAATGATATTATCATTTCTTGTATTCTTAATAAACAAAATAGCTAGCTTAATATTTTACATAAATTATTAACTCTCTGGAGCTAATGTGCGTCTTTGTATTTCAGCCCTGCTATTGCTAACTGTGTGACATTTGACAGGTTACTTAAGCCTCCGGTGCCTCATATTTTTATTTTTTGTAAACAGGGATAATGAAAACATAAGTCATAGGGTTATAAGCAAAAGAAGAAGTGGAGCTGTGGTAACCCTTTGTCCTAGACATTTTAGTCTTCAAAAACGTTGAAGAGCGAGAACATAGAAAGTGCTCAGTTAATCGTCATCATCATCATCCCATTCTTCTCCTCCCTCTCCTCCTTCTCCTTCATCATCATCATCATCATCACCATCATCATCATCATTATCATCATATTATTATTATTATTACTCTGTATGTCAACCTTACAAGAATAGTTAACTATTGTTGAACGATAAAGTAAATGATGGGAGGCAGCATTTGCCAACCCAAAATATGCCTTTTGGGGATATTGATTATTTTAAGCTAGTTATTTTATTAAAAAGACTCAGAAAGAAGCTCCTTTGACTGTCCCCCCAA
Source organism: Carollia perspicillata (assembly GCA_004027735.1). Lineage (NCBI taxonomy): Eukaryota > Metazoa > Chordata > Mammalia > Chiroptera > Phyllostomidae > Carollia > Carollia perspicillata. Next base: position 41,918 of record PVKM010004464.1, read on the forward strand.
ATGCCTAAAAATAGAGACAGAGGCCCTGCTCCAGGAAGGGAGTTATCATCGTAGACATTTATAGTGTAATATGAACTAGGTGTGCTAGACAGGGAGGAATCTTGCAAGCCTCCTTCAAACTCCTGTCTGTGTCCCATTGTTACAGTTGGCCCTTGGCAAACATTTGTTTACTGAACATTTGCTTCTGCATCTCCGTGTGAATTGCCTTCCTCCCCTTTGAGGTCCAAACCATGCAACCCTCGCAACCCTCACAACCCCAACGCCCTAAGGCCCGACCTTTCATCATAACTCCAGGTGCCTAAGAAGCCTCAGCTGCCATAGTGGTCCTTGGGCCCCATATTCCTATGGAACCCATATGTAAACACGTAAATAAATTTGGTTATGTTTCTCTTGTTAATCTGTCTTGTGCCAATTGAATTCTTAGGCCAGCAGGAAGACCTAAAAAAGGGAAGAGCGGAAATTTTCTCCTCTCCCACAGAGGCATATACAATTTTTAAGTGTTTATTTGAGCAAAAATTGAGTGGACTTGGGTGAGACCAAATGCAAAGTGGTTAGGAGCACTACATTGACAGGAGCTACAAGAGAGGTTTGCACATAGAAAAGGCAGAAACAAAGTAGAAAAGAAATCACTGACTGACTGTAGCCTAAAGCCTGGTTGGCAGTTCATAATTGGTTTCAATTTTGTAGCCTTTAGGCATTTGTAGGTTTAAATTTGGGTTTGCTTACCTAGGCAGGCAGGGATTTAGAGCCACCTCTGTATAATCTAATGTGGTCCTTGTCTACATAACACTATCCACATTCTACAAATAATCAAATCCCCAACTTCTAACTATGCTCATTGTGTGGGAGGGGGTTGTTAATAAATGATGTATTTGAGCTTGGTAAAGATGAACAGATTTAGACATATAATTTTCTAGGGAAGTTGGAAGGTCCCATGGTTGAGTTTTTGTTTCCTGCTCTTTTCCCAGCAGATCAGGGAAGGGGACAGACAGCTGTAACATAAGGCCCCAGAAAGTAAGATCCCATGATGTGCCCACCCAGCCCAACTCTGGCCTGGCCTCCCTGGAGTGGGTCTAGGAGGTTCACTTCCCCCAGGCTTCAAACGGAAAGCAACTTCCCAGATCGAAAGCTTGGAATTCCACTGACCACTTAAGCACTGAGTCTCCTCCTGCTGATCAATTCTGACCTTCTGTTTTTAAGTTTGAAAGCCTCCAAATCCTCCTTGGGCATCGAAAAGGCTCTTACCAAATGCCATTTGGGCAATTTAAATGCAAATGAATTGGCAGTATTTGGGCTGCTTCCTTTTAACTTGCTTGTGCTTTCCTGAACAAAAGAGAGAGCTTGCTAGAGCAACTCTTCATTCTGGACTGTTGTGGTATCAAAATAAAATCACACAGGACATTTGTGAAATATAGCATTAACAGTTTTATTCAGCCTACTGTAGTAGGTGGAAAAGATTCGAGTTTAAGGCTGAACTCAGCTCCGATGAAACAAATGGCAGGAATTTTTTTTTAGGACTGGACTAAGTGGCAAATTACTGGAGGATATTGTGGGGCAGTTGGTCAAGGTACTAAGGACATCTGCACATGTTTTGCTTGTCTCTTACTGAAGTAGGGCTCTACCTTGTCGCTGAGACTGGGGGATCCTGGTGCTATCTTTCTTAATAATTACATTTCAAAGCGATGACTCCCAGGAAGGTCCTTGGGGAAGACAATCCTGGATTGTCAAATGGCAAGAGGCGGGGAGAAGATTTACAAATTGAAGGGGCATAGAAAGAATTAACAATTGCAAGTTTCTAAAGAAAATAGTCTAGCCCTGGCTGGTGTAGCTCAGTGGAGTGAGCATAGGCCTGTGAAGCAAAGGGTCGCCGGTTTGATTCCCAGTCAGGGCACATGCCTGGGTTGCAGGCCAGGTCCCTGTAGAGAACAAAGAAAGCTGCATAGGAAGTTAGTGTTAAGAAAATTAGTGTTAAGAAAATTAGCTTAGAAAAGCCAAAACCACTAGCCATGCTAATCTTTAGGCTTGTGTTCCAGGAAGATAAGAGAGGCAGGGTAAACAGAGCTGACCTAGCAGATAGCCAACTGGACAGTTGCCCCAGCCTTCTGATCACGAGCCTCTTCAACCAATTGCTAAAAAGAGCACGAGCCTAGCATGGGTAGTCCAGCCAACCACAGGATTGTCCACGCGCTGAACATGCAGTCCGGCTGCCAATAGCTAACTGCCACATTCGCTTCTGTAAGTGCTTGCTTACTCGCTTCCATAAAAACTCTAGCTGTGAGCGTTAAGGGCGCGACTCTCATTTGCAGCTCTTAGAAGCACTGTGTCTCCTGACACGTTGGGAGAGTTCGACCCTGCGCAGGCAAAGCTTTGGCCAATAAAACATCAAGTTTGAATCCTGAAAGTTCCTGGACGTTTGTTTCTCGTGTCGGTGTGTAGTAGAAAATTAAAAGTGTACTTAGAGATTGAAGCTGGCACTCTGCATTAGCCCCTGCTGGCTCCCTGCTGGCTTCCCGACTTCAGACTATCTGTTCCAGACCTCTGATAACTCCCCGCTGGCTTCCAGGGCTCCAGACGACCACCTGTTAACTAGTTGACTTTCTGTCTGGGACTCAGTTAATTTCTTAGTATCTCTTTGTTGCGGCCCCAGGCAATTTTCGCCCTCTGCTTCTGCCTTGGCTTCCACATTCCTGCTTGTACCACGAGACCTCTCCCCTCCTCACTTTGTTGCAAAAGTATTTAACCGCCCACCTGACCCCTCCTCAGTGCCCAGAATTTGGAAGCTGTCTCCTCTGGGCCCACGCGTGTAATAAAGGCTTACTCCATCACCCCAGATCGTGTAAGAGTTCGTTTTTCTGTAACACGTTCAATACTAGAACATGCCAACAAAGGACATTAGAACAGAAGGGCAAAGTAAACCCAACAAGAAAAAAAAGAAGTAAAAAAATAAAAGCAAAACCATAAAACAACAAAAAAAAGAAAAAAAATAGCATAGTTTAATTAAATAACTTAACTATTTAAGTTAATTAATATTTAAGTTCATAGTAAAAGAAAAATAATAAAAGTTGAGTTTTTGAATTGAACACTGAATACTTATTAAATCTTCAGAAAATTCTATCCCCCCCAAAAATGGAAAAAACCCTACAAATTAGAATAGAAATATCACCAAGAATAAAAAAGGCAATTTACTGTATATTTTATAATTATTAAAACATATAATAAACATTATATAAAAATTTATAATGGGATATTTGACATCAACAAATTTCTTGAGATATACAACTTACCAAATCAAAAATCAAGTGAAGGTAAAAGTTACTATGTAAACTGACATTTAGGAAACAATTTTATTTCATAACTACTGTTAAATTAAATATAAAATGAACACTAGAGACTTCTCTGAGCAGACAAAACCACTTAACTCACATAAGCAAAATTAAAATGGTTATTTCATGATTGTAAAATGAAACTTAACCTAGATTATTTCTTGTAAATGCTTCTGATGATCACAAAGGAAAATTGTCATCTTCCTAAAAATGAGATGATCACTTTTAACCGATCCTTTGCTATGCACAAACCCTCATTTAATAACCAATCCTTGTAAACCTTTGTTAACAAAAAGTTTCCTGCTGCACCCGTTAACTATTCTAGCTAATCAGAACTGTTTTCAATAAACTCCTTGTTTCCTCCCCCACCCCCACCCGCCCCCGGGCAGTTGAGCTTGAAATGAGATCAAATGACATCAAGATTGGGAGTGGGGCTTTTCAACGATTAAAAGTTTTCTGAGGATGGAGCTCTTAACCAAGTTCCAAAAAGGCAAGGTCCTTCTGTTCTCTGTGAATCTGCCAGCCCTTGGGGATCTGGGGGAAGGAAGATGGGAATAACTCCATGAAAAATGCCAAAGACACAGGTTCAGTAGTTTTTCTTGAATGAATCTTTTCAGTTTTCTTCTGTGCTTTTCATTAATTTCAAAAGTTTTGAAGTGTTTGAGAACCATAATTTGGAAGTATTTTTGTTTTATTTTTTATGTGAGACAGTAAATTCACAGGTGACATCCCTCCAACTCCTGGAAGTTCCACACTACTTGGGTAATCTCTTGCAAAAATATAGCTGACATAAACTGGAAATATGCTTAAAAATCTCTGTTTTCTAATCTCTTTCCCTAGACATATTAATTCATTAATCACACATCTACTCTCAAAGTTTCTGTGGATGACACCTGAAGCGTGTTCCCACTGGGCGTTCTGAATTGCCATCTTTTCATTCTCTGACAGTAGCTCCTCAGCCACCTATGTCAAAATCATGTCTTTCAGCGATAAATATTGTCATTGTTTTTAATGGCAGCAGCAAACTTTTTGATACCAGTTACTGAAGTAGTTATGATAGATTTGGTATGAAGTTATTTTCCCTTAGCATGTAATCTCCAGTCTCAGTGTCATAAAACAGTGTTTTTGCTTCTCTTCTACGCCTCCCATGACATGGTGGCAGGAGGGGGTCTCATGGTAGTCACCCTAGATGCAAGCTGATGGAGGCTTCATCTCTACAAATAATTGAAGATTGACCAGGGTGGGGGTTGCAACTTACTTTCTCAGAGATATGCACTGCTATTGCTTACATTTCATGGGGGAAAAAAGTCATATCTATATGGCACACTTCAAAAGAAGCAGAAAATTGAAATTCTACTATGTGCTCTTGAGAAGAGAATTTATAACAAAAATAATGGGATTATATTCCAAAAGTGTGAACAATCTGTGTATTGATTCATTGATGTTAGGGAGGTATACAGGCTACCAGATTTGCATTCTGATGTAATTTCTGAGCATAGCCTGTGTCTTGATTGTTAAATAAGGAGATTAGCTATTACTATGGGTTTGTAGCTCTAGCCTAGAGGTGGAGAAATATATTTCGTTTCCAGTGTTAGCTTGTATAGATCAATAGCCATTGCCCACGGTGGTAGGTTGAGAAGTATGTGAAGCCTCTTCAAGGTTCAGTGGAAAAGCTTGCCATGATCAATTAGTATGTTTCAGATAAACAAAACTATTACAAACATCTGGAATAGGTAGCTTAATCATCCTACTTTCTAGAGATCTAAGTGTAAATGTGAACAGTCATGCATTAGTTCCAGAAGATGAAATATTTTAAACAGAATATCATGTCAAGTACTTAGAATAGTTCTATAAAATATATAGTAGTTTTATATATCTTAAGGATAGAAATAGCTGCCATCTCCTGGACAAGAGAAAAGAAATGCTGCCATACCAACAGTAAAGTACTAATTTCAAACATCATACTCAATTTTATCCACATGCATACATATATATTGTTAAATCATGAGTTTTGACTTGAGGATCAGAGAATGTTTATCTATTTGGGATTTAATAATCATCAGTTGAATTAAATAATACATTACATCAGTTGCAAATGTTTCTAATAACTATGTTTGATCACACCTATCTAGAAAAAATTTCCCAGGAAAACAACTTTGAACTGAAAACAAAACATTAGGCCAAAAAAGAAATTAATTTTCTTGGCTCTATGGCCTCCAACTTTTGTAATCATCTTTATGTTGATACCTAATGTGATTTCCCCAAAAGGCTCTGTAAAAGAAATCCTGTTGACAATTAAACAATTATGTCCTTTCCACTACTACAAGGCAAAGTTTGGTGTTCCGTAAATGAAAGGTGCTACTATCACATGGTGGCTAAAGTTGTAGATGTTTAAATAAAATAATATAAATTGTATTGAAAATTCCTTTCCTAACAATGGATGCTCATGCTGAACCACTTAGACTTATTCTGTAGAATAAGTTATCTTTCAAAATGTCTGTATATACATTTGGCAAAAACACCTCTATTGAGGCCAACCCCAGTCTTCCTTCCTTGCATGAATCATATAAAGGATGTAAACTAGCAGTAATCTAGATCTTCTGAATAATCTGAAAAGAGTATTAAAATGCTCATTCTCTCTAGTGATCTAGACACAGGCATGGCCTTTGGGTTCTCTATAACTGAAACTAGTTAGTTATATAATTATGACTTCAATTAAAAATCAACTCACCTAAGTGGTTCTATATAGTTGACACTTGGCATAATTGTAAATCAATTACTTTTCATTTAGGCAATCACATGTTCTTCCCTAATAATATTCCTGTTTTCAGTGTTCTGTTCCATATTTGGCTATGTATAATGGTAACCTTGAAAACGTTTTTAATGTTTCACATAATAGAGAAGATATTCTAAAAAAGGGTTCAAGGAATTAGCTGTGCTGTCATTTAGTTCATTTTCTTCCTTTTACAACAGAGAAGATAGTAAAATTCCCCCCAATTAAATGATTTGTACAAGGTCACAAGTTACTTAGTGATAGTTACCATACTATAACTATGTCTCCTAACTGCTAATTTAGTACCAATATTATTCTAATATTGATTTCAGTTTGACAAATAGTTTTATTATATTTGTTCTAGATCCATGATGAAAACAATTGGTATTCTGTATAATATCTTAACCCAAAATGTAGCTGTGTAAAACAACACATTATGTCATGAGTTTTGGGTTAGAAATTCTGACTTGACAGAGTAAGGACGTCTCCTCCTTACAATGCCTAGAGTCTCAGTTGAAGATCTCAAAGTGTGGGGCTGGGATGTATGAAGGCTACTTCATTCACATTATCTGACATTGATTCTGTCCAGTTTCAAAAGTGTGGGGCCTTTCAGAGCTGTTGTTGCTCCTTAGGCAACTCCTAAGGCAACTCTTTTGATCACTATGTAATCTCTTGAAGTCTTCTCTGGAATGGTATCTTCCAAGTATTCATATTGGAAGATACCATCTCATGTACCATCTCACACTAAAAATACATCTATCAACTGCATCAAAATTCCCAAGTCTTACTTGTTGTGGCATTATCTATGATCCCTAAGTGCAGATGAACCTCCTCAAATACATTTCCTTGACTATAATCCTTTTAAAAGTTAACTACGTTAAATGATGGGACAGGTAAAGGATAGTTACTAAAACTCATTTCTTCAGAAAACTGGAAATATAAGAAGGCACAGAAGAATCATAAGTCCAGCCTGAATGTTTTCCTAATTCCTTGAGTAGGCCCTTGCTCTACTGTTTAAGAAGATCTCTCTGTGTGCACACATAAAACATACATACAGGGGCTTAAAACTGCATACAAATAAATATTTGTTAAACATGGAAAAACATAGTAACATTCAGCACTAAGGACGAAACATAGACATAAAGATGTAGTTGTAAGTAGAATGTTTGTGTTTTTCTAATATTCATATTTTGAAACCATACACCTTCATGTTACAGTATTAAGAGCTGAGGCCTTTGAGAGGTAATTCAGATTAGGTGAGAATATGAGAGTGGAGCCCTTATAAGAGTCACAAGAAAGCTTGCTTTCTCTTTCTGGTCCCCAACATATCAAGATACAATGAGAAATCAGCAGTGCAGAAGGTGGTCTTCACAAGAACTTGTTATGCTGGCTCCCTGATCTTGGACTTTCAACCTCCACGCTGTGAAAAATAAATCTCAGTTGTTTATAAGCCACCAACTCAATTGCATATTTCTTATAGCAGACCCAGCTAAGACAGACATGTGAAAAAACAAATAGAAAAACAGCAGATCTAAATTTTATAAGCAAATATAAGAGATGTAAATGAATTAAACACCCCAAAGACATAGATTAGCAGAAAAAAACCATAATCTAACTAAATACTCTCTGTAATATGTGGAGACTCAAAACTGCACTTTCAATGTTTGATAGAGCATGAGAAATTAGAAGACTTGACCAATACCATCAATTAGACCTAACAGACATCTATAGGACGCAAATATGTGTAAATTAAATAGCATGATGAGTTTGTATTCTCTTTCATGTGCTATGTTTTCTAGATTAAAAAAAAAACTTTGACTATAATCACTGTTTCAATAAATATGACAAAATTTTAAAACATATTTTATTGGTTATGTTACTATAGTTGTCCCAATTTTCCCCTTTGTTCCCTTCCATCCAGTAACCCCCATCCTCCAGCAATCTCCCCCTTAGTTTATGTCCATGAGTCAGGCATGTAAGTTCGTTGGTTACTTCATTTCCTATGCTATTAATATCCCCCTGTCTATTATGCACCTACAAATTTGTGCTTCTTAATCCCTGTACCTTTTTCCCTATTCTCTCCCTTCTCCCTCCCAACTGATAATGCTCCATATGATCTCCATACATATGATTCTGTTTCTGTTCTGCTTGTTTGCATGGTTTTTTAGATACAATTGTTTATAACTGTGAATGTATTGTCATTTTAAGGTTCATAGTTTGATCTTCTCTTTCTTAAATAAATCCCTTTACCATTTCATATAATAATGGCTTGGTGATGATGAAATCCTTTAGCTTTACCTTGACTGGGAACCACTTTACGTGCCCTTCGATTCCAAATGATAGCTTTGTTGGATAGAGTAATTTAGGTTGTAGATCTGTGCTTTTCCTCACTTTGAATATTTCTTGCCAGGCCCTTCTAGCCTGAAAAGTTTCTTTTGAGAAATCAGCTAACAGTCTTTTTTTATAGATTTATGTTAATTTGGTAAATACTTTTATTTATTTTTTAAATTATTTTATTGTTGTTCAATTACAGTTGTCTGCATTTTCTCTGCACCACTCCCTCTGACCCAAGCCAAACCTACCTCCCTCCTTACTTCCACCCTTCCCCTTAGTTTTGTCCATGTGTCCTTTATAGTAGTTCCTGAAAACACTTTCCCCCATTGTCCCCTACCCCCTCCTTTCTGGTTATTGTTAGATTGTTCTTAATTTCAATGTCTCTGGTTATATTCTGTTTGCTTTTTTTTCTTATTGATTATGTTCCAGTTAAAGGTGAGATCATATGGTATCTGTCCCTCACTGCCTGGCTTATTTCACTTGGCATAATGCTCTCCAGTTCCATCCATGCTATTGTGAAGGGTAGGAGCTCCTTCTTTCTCTCTTTTGTGTAATATTCCATTGTGTAAATGTACCATAGTTTTTTGATCCACTCATTTCCTGATGGGCACTGAGGTTGCTTCCAGCACTTGGCTATTGTAAATTGTGCTACTACTTAAATATGTCATGACATCATAAAAGTCTTATAGGAAAACATTGCAGGAAAATCTCAGACATTCCCCACAGTAACATCTTCACTGATATGTCCCCTAAAGCAAGGGACATAAAGGAAAGAATAAACAAATGGGATCTCATCAAATTAAAAAGCTTCTACATGGCTAAAGAAAACAGCATTAAAATGAAAAGAGAACCAACTGTATGGGAAAACATATTTTCCAATAACACCTTGGACAAGGGTTTGATCTCCAAAATATATAAAGAACTCACATGACTCCACTCTAGGAAGACAAAAAAAAATTAAAAAATGGGCAAAAAACTTAAACAGACACTTCTCCAAGGAGGACATACAGAGGGGCCAGAGGCATGTGAAAAGATGCTCAGCATTACTAGCTATCAACTGACAGTGTTATAAGAGCTCCTTTGTAGGTAACTATCTGCTTTGCTCTTGCTACATTTAAAATCTCTCTTTAAAGATCTTTAACCTTTGACATTTTAATTATGATATGTCTTGGAGTGAGACTCTGCATCCAACTTTTTTGGGACTCTCTGTGCTTCCTGGACAAATTAGAGAAGTTTTCTTTCATTATTTTTTTCAAATAAGCTTTCAATTTCTTGCTTTCTCTCTTCTCCTTCTGGCACCCCTATGATTTGAATGTCAGTATGTATGAAGTTGTCCCTGAGGCTCCTTAGCTTATCCTTATTTCTTGGTAGTGTTTTTTCTTCTTGCTGTTCTGATTGAATGTGTTTTTATTCCTTATGTTTCAAATCATTGATTTGATTCTTGGCTTCATCCACTTCACTGTTGGTTCTCTGTAGACTTTATTTTACTTAGTATAACTTTCATTTCCTCCTGGGCATTTTTTATGCTGTTGAAGTACCCACTGAGTTCCCTGAGCACCTAATAAACAGTGCTTTGAAGACTGCATCTAATAGATTGTTTATCTCCATTTTGTTTAGTTATTTTCCTGGAGGTTTGCTCTATTCTTCCATTTGGGCATATTTCTTTATGTCCTCATTTTGGCAGCCTCCCTGTATTTGTTTCTATGTATTAAGT
>PVKM010004465.1:0-52092 GCA_004027735.1 Carollia perspicillata
ACATTAAAACTTTTACTTGGTCATCAATATTGAAGAGCTGAACAGTGAAGTTGGAAATTTATGGGTGTAATCAAAGTAGCACAGAACTCTGAAGAAAGTTTAAAACAATCTTTATTCATTGAATGATAAGTAGAAAGTGATCCTGGAGACCCCTTAGTCTAATGGATTCATTTTATACCAGGAAATGGAGATTGAGAGATAACAACTTGGCGAATGAATGCCACACTGCCAGTTACTGAGATTCAAGAATAAACCTCAAGTACCTTCATTTTCAATTGAGTTTATTTCCAATTATTTTTAATTAATTACAAAGGTTTTCTCTCCCAAATAAAATATTATTCCTCCCTCCATTAAGGGGTTGGGGGAGATTAAATAGTGATTCTCAACGCACTCAGATCCAAAGTTTTACTTTTATAATTAATATTTTATAGAGACTGCAATATTGTGATTCATAAAATGCATATGTAGAAGATTCATCTTATGAATCATAATATTATAAAATACATATATCTTATAAATCACCTGAAATATATGCTCATTTGAAATATATATATATGTATATAAATATATATATTTGCTTCTTCAGATGACCACAATATATTTCTCAGGTATATTTGGTTTTCATCCACAGTTCCTGTCTCAGAGCTCCCAAAACCCGTGAGATTTCCTGAACAATAGGAGCAATGCAAGCCTCTTTTGTTACACTATTTGATTTCTTCTAGGTTCCCAAAAATGCTTCAAGGCCCTAAAGGTGAACCAGGTGCCTTGTTATTTATCGTAAGCCCTTCCACCACAACTGGGTTTATGTTAACAAAAGTGACATTTGCAAAGCACCTCAGGATGGGGGCTGGTTGCCAGGGGAACCCACCCTGAATAGAGGGTAAGAAACTTTTATCCCACCCCTGATTCCATGGGAGGAGGAAAGGGGCTAGAGGTCAGACTAATCACCAGTGGCTAATGAGTTAATCAATCACACCTATGTGATGAAACCTCCCTAACAACCCAAAAGGAGGGGGTTGGGAGAGCTTCTGCAACAGGGAACCAGAACACAGCCACATGCCACCATGCCGGACTCCAATCTCCATGAGGACAATGGCCCCTTTGTTTGGACCTTGCTCTATATGTATCTTCTCAGCTGTCTGATGATTGGTATCCTTTAATATCCTCTGTAATACACTGAAAATCTAGTGAATAAACTCAGCTCACTGAGTTCTGTGAGCTGATCTAGTAAATTAATCAAACCCAAGAAGGAGGTCCTGGGAACCTCTGAGTTGTAGCAAGTTGGTTAGAAGCACATAAAACAACCTGGGTTGAAAACTGGCTTCTGAGGTGGAGGGAGTTCTTGTGGGACCGAACCCTTTACCTGTGGAATCTGACTCTGCCTCCGGGTAGACGGTGTCAAAATTGAGCTGAATTCTCGGACATCCTGCTGGTGTCCAAGATTAGCTGTTGGTCGGGAAGGAACCCCTCTCATGTTGGAAATTGAATTTCAGAACACTTTTCACTATTCTGAAATAAAATTCATATACAAGAAGTTATTTACACATTTAATGAAAAAAAAAGAAAATACTAAATGTAATATAAAGGACAAATAAGAAGGTATTTTAAATACATTTCTAATACCAAGACATATATTCCATAATCTAAAATGCTCTGTATGAATGTCCTGGAAAACAGAATGAGACATTCAGATATTCGCTCTTCTCCATTTAGCATTTTGGAATCACTATAAAAGTGACAGATACCTTTTCTCTGATAACAGAAATGATTTCGGTGAGTTACATCTCAGATACTGTATCAGATGGTCATTTAACCACCTTACCTCAGTTGCTGATGCCAGGCTCTGGCTCAACACTCTTGGTTAAAAGTGATGGTCCAAATAGTTGAAATTGGCTTAATCTCCGGTCAAAAATTACAGGGGGTGACTTAAAACGTTCTTGGCCCAAATGAGTCTCCTTTGAAATTTTCAAATTAGCTTATTTATCTCAACTCCAATACTGAGGTTTTTGAACTCACCAAAGATAGTGGGAGGCTTTCTTTAATCCGTGTTTCGAGGCCTCCGAATGGTACCAGGAGGCAGCAATGCCTTCCCTCCAAGGAAATCATTGTAAACTTCATAAATGCCCACAGAAACTAGAAGAAGAAAAGACTTGTGCAAGCAACCCTCCTCCTCTACTTTCAGAATCCTCTGAAATCTCACAGTCCCTGTTCCTATTTAGCGACCGCACCCCTGACCTATTCCTTTTGGTGAAACTCCCTTTGTATTCTGTAAAAGGATAACCTATTTCAAAGTTTTAGACAACTTCAAAGGATTCAAAACTGTCTCTTTGACTCCTGGTACTGAAGCAGAACTTTTAGCCAAAGGATGTTCCAAACCCCAAAATTAATCCCATTGAATTCAAAGGCACATTTAGTCTCATCATTAGTGCTTATCAGACAGGTCTCTCCAACCCACACCAACTCACCCACGTGCTGGTTGGCAATGTCCCAGCTAGAGAATGGATGAATGACACAGGTCAAAGCCACTCCCTGTGAGACTTTAAACTCCTGAGTGCCACAGGCCTGAGAGCCTTACAGAAACAGTCATAAAAGTTATTAAAAGCCATTCCCCAAATTTTCCCCAGGCAAATAAATGGGAAAGCTGTTCATCAAGGCTTACAAGGAAAGGATGAATTCATCTTAGGTTATTTCAATCATTTTGAGCAAGTATGCCAACAAAATTCTGGAACCAACGACTGTAATGATGAAGTTACTAACTCATTCAATCCATCTTTGTTGTGGATTTTTACGAGGCCCTTAGTACTTTATAAAAATAATACGACATCAATTGGATGGCGAAAACATCCCATGAAATTGCCTCACTAGCTAACCAACTAGCAAAGACAACAAGAGAAGACAAAGAAACCTAAATTACTTGAGCCTTAGCCTCTCAGGAAAAAATGGTTAAACTAATAGCCGTGTAACTTCAACAATTACATAATCCCCCTCCCCCAACTTCTCCCCAGACACCAGGTCAGAACCCTGCATCTTGTTTCTTTTGCAAAAATCCGGGACATTTTGAAAAGGATTGCCTTCAGTGTAAGCAATGGCTCCAGTTCCATCCAAATAAGGCAGCCTGGTCCAAAGTTACTAAACAAGATTAGAGGCGCCCCAGGGACTCAGTGGGGACTTTCCCCCTTTTAACAGCTAACCACCTAGGGGAACTAGACATTAAAATTAGGGACTTATTTAGCCAAAGTCCTCATTGATAAGAGGGGTCACCCTACCAGTCCTCAATCCAGCACTCTACGCTTCCTCCCAGGAGTTCCGAAACTGATCAAATGGTTGGGGTAACTAACCAACCTATAACAGTTTGTAAATCTCAACCTACTACCTTTCAGCTAGGCCTCTTGCAGCCACTCACAGTTTCCTATTCATTCTGTGTGCTCCCACATGACTTTTTGGCAAAGATTTCTCAGAAATTTAGCGTGCACATACTGACTTCTCCCAAGAGGAGGAAATACTCCTTGATCTCAACCTATTCCCTTCTAAAGACCCATCCCTAACTTCAGATAATCCTCTTTCTCACCAGGTCCCAATCACCAGGTCCTCTCCCACCACATCTCCTCACCTAGCTCTTCACCATCTAGGCACCCCCAGCTTCTGCTCTCTGGGCAAAATCAAATACACATATGGGCTATGTCTATTATGCCCCTCTTCTGTCAAGATTCAAACTGACCCTAATAAACCCCTCCTAAACATAACCACTACTCCCTGAATCCCTAAGCCATAGCCAGAATTCAGCTGATAATGGTTTCCTGCACAATAGACTTTTATTTCCTTGCACTAACCTGTGTAAATTTTACCTAAAATTATACCAAGTATATTTTGCCATTGTGGCAAATAGTTTCTTTCTCCTCTACCTCCCATTCCCTTCCCATCCAAGCAAATTAATCTATGTTCACTTCCTAGTGTGCACAGTTCCAAGTTCATCACTAAACTTACCCAGCCATTTACAAACATGAGTAAGAAGCAGGACACATAATGTTTAAGAGCATGGATTCCAGACCCAGAAGGCCACGGTCTGAATCCTGACACCAGCTCATTATCTGTGTGGTCTTAGGAAAGTTATTTGTGTTCTCTGGCTCAGTTCCTTCTTCTGCAAACTGGGATGACCTGCTTTAGAGGGCTGTGGTGAGGCTTTGAATGAGTTACTACAAGAAATGCTGTCACAGGGTAAGCACTGTTATTATTATTATGATTTTGATGCACCTGTGTATGAATTGGGGGGATTTTTATGAAATGGGAACATACTCTATGTTTCTGTTCTCTATCTGATTTTCGTTCTTTCTTCCATTCTCTTCAACCTGAAAGTTTCATTTTTAATGAAACTCATTCTTAAAAATAAATTACAGAGATATGTCACATCGAGGAAGTGAACCACTTTAGGAAAACAGCTGCATGGCACTTAAAATATGTAACTGTACACATCTATTTAACTATTATTAAATGGTCATTGGGTTGTGTCCAGGTATATTAGCGTCATCATTTTTTTGCCACTACAAATAATGTTGCAATAAGAAATTTTGAACATCCATGCTACCTACAGCTGCTTTTATTTCTGAAGGAAAGTGACAGGAACTAACTGCTAAATCAGACATTGAGGGATTAAGTGACTTGAACAGGTCTAGCAAACTGCATTTCTTTTTTTTTCTTTTTAAAGATTTATTTATTTATCTTTAGAGGGGAAAGGAAGGAGAGAGGGAGGGAGGGAGAGAACTATCAATGTATGGTTGCCTCTCTTGTGTCCCATGCTGGGAACTAGCCTGCAACCTAGGCATGTGCCCTGACTGGGAATCAAACCGGGATCCTTTGGTTCCCAGGCCCACGCTCAATCCACTGAGCTACACCAGCCAGGGCAAGCAAACTGCATTTCTATCAGCAACATAAAAGATGGTCCTCTCCCACCCCTGCCCTGCCTCCTCCCAACAAACCTACTTTCTTCTCTGAGTTGTTTTAAATTTAAATATTTTAAGTTGTTTAGAATTGGTTGAAATGTTTTAAATAACTATTATTTAATTTTAACTTTGTATCTCTGAAGCACCCAAGGTCTATTTTTGTATATTGTGTGATACAGAGGTTCAGTTCTCTGTTGGCCTAGGCCAGGGTACCAGCGCCATTGATCAAATAAACCTATTTTACCTCTAAATTTGAACACCAACTTTGAAGAGATTTAATTCCCATAAATGCCGAAATATTTTGTTCTGCTGATTGACTTGAGAATGCGTGTGTTCCCTCTTCTCCTTTCCACATTTTCTCAGCTCCTCTTAGGCAGCTTTTCCACACACCTGCTATGAATTGTTAAAATCACTCCATTTGTTTTAGAATTCCTTCTCACTTACAAAACTGTGTGCTTTTGCTACTTCCAGCCCACTTTCTTTTTTTTTTTAACTTAATGGGGTATTCAATAGATTTAAATTTGGGGTATCATTTTCAAAGGACCAACTTTGGGTACAGTCATTTACCTTAACATTTTTAAATTGATTAATTCCATCCTTTTTAATATAATTTTATTCCTACTTTATTTGCTTCCTTTTGTACTTATTTTTAAAATTTATTAACATAAGTACTTAGTGCCTTATTTTCAGTCTTTTCCTTTAATAATAAAGGGTCATTAGGCTCACAGTTTTCTTCTGAGACAAGCTTAAATTATATCCCACAAGTTATATTATGAACTACATATTTTTCTTTGTAATTTAAAAGATTGTAAATTAGGTTTGATTTTTCAGTTGACTTCCTAAGTTATTTGGGAGTCTATTTCTGATTTTAAGTAGTTTTTATTTAACTTACATTTTTTTATTAGATTATGTTCTAAGAATGTGGGATGTGAAACATCAGCATTTAAAATTTTATTAGTAATTGTGAGAAAGTTTATGGCTTGGTTCAGTGAAATAAACATATAAAAGTACATTTTCTCTGCTCAAGAGAACTTTCATATACACTCGTGATTGAATTAAGTCTTTCTATGCATTTTTTCCTTATCACATCTTTCAGTTCTGAAAGAATGGTTAGAAGATATCAATGTAACTTCAATCTAATAAACCTTAGTTATTTAATCATTTGTTCTTAGTATTTTAACTGCTGTGTTATTTGGCAGATTTCCATGTAATTACATAATTATATCTCCTTTGAAGCATGCTTTCTGCCTATTCATGTATGTCCCACAATAGCCCTTTCCTCTGGACATTCCTTTTTTTTTTTTTTGCCACTGACTGCTGGCAACAGCTGGGTATAGGCCCCATGCTCCAGCACCATCTATTTTGAGGGCTAGTTGATTCGGCAGGTGAGTAGTCACACACTCCTTAGCAGATTCTGACTTCCATGGCCACCGTCCTACTTCCTCTGGAAATTCTATCCAAGTCTGTAGCCACAGGCAGATATTTTGAATAAATGTTCATCCATAGATAATAAAGGAAGTTTACTCCTTCTTTAACCAGAAACCTGTATTTATTCAATAAATATTTATTCAACACAGTACTCGTGTTGTAGTCACTAAGCAAGAGGAAATGATAGTAGAGTGGGTGTTTCGGGAAGAAAGTAAAAACAGATGGAGACATGTATTTAAAGTACCTATGGGATATTAGAGTGAAGATGTTTAGTAATAAGCCGGAAATATTGGTGTAAGATTCATGGGAGGGTTCATTCAGTCAGTCAACAGATATTTATTGTGCATCTATGCTGTTCAAGGCATAGCAGGCAATGAAAATAGCTGGAAGGTCTTCACACTGCCTGAATACTGTCTGGGTACAATTTTTTTAGTCATCCAAATAACTGAGAGTAGATATTATAGGAGTAGAGAAGATCACCTAAAACAAGTTCACAGAATTCAGGGAGACTGTAAGGAAAGAGGCTGAGGACAGCTTACAATCAGCACAATTTAATGGATAAGAAAACGTGTTTATGAAGAAAAATGAAAAGAATTCAGAATGAGAACCAAGAAAGATAATGATATGATGAAAGCCAGGAAAAATGACTTTTGAGTCTAAAATGTATATTTTTGAATTGATTGATTTTAGGGAGAGAGATGAAGGGAGAGGGAGAGCAGGAGAGAGGGGAACAATGATTTGTTGTTCCTCTCATTTATGCATTTATTGGTTGCTTCTTATATGTGCCCTGACTAGGGATCGAACCTGCAACTTTGGCATATTGGGATGATGCTCTAATCAACTGTTACCCAGCCAGGGCAAGTCTAAAATTTAATGACTGAATTTTTGCTTCAATTCTCCCTAAGACCAACTTTGGCTTCCTATTCTGAGACCATTTACCAAATTGATGTTCCATTTCTTAGGATCAGGGCAAAGACTCCAAGCTCTTTGGGAAACTGATCAGAAACCTGGAGAAGACAGTTTCAAAATTTCAAGAATTGAGAGCTACCTGAACTGAAGCATGGCTACTCTTAATGGATATTACTATAAGCATTCGTTCATATGTGATTCTATGATAGAGATTGAGTAGCATCTGGAACCAATTTAGTTCCATTATACCGTAATACCAAAGTGTGGCACATATTGAGAGTAACTTTAAAAAGTAAATTTCTCATATTAACTTATATATCACTGGCCTCTCCTTATAAAAGGACACAAATACATTAGCACAATTTTAACTTTCTAGTTGCTTAGAGCCAAATAAATAAGAATTATTGTGGTATGTTTGAATTTCCTTACTGACTTTTCTTTGAAACACTTATGTTTCAGACAATAGGTCTGTTGCCTAATTGTGAGAGTTAATGAAAAAAATCATGTGCATGTGATTCACATGACATGTCTGAAAGTCAAAACAAAAGTATAATCTCATTTCCTGTACAGTCTTAAATTACGTGGCTTCCTAGAAGACCAGGAAAACAATTTGGTTATCCTCCTTGATTAGTTCAATGAAATCCACTAATAGAAAATAGTTGACTAACAGGTATTATAATACATGTGTACAGAGACAATTATGTATTTACAGAATATGATTATCCCTAATTAAGATCCCAGTTTGCATGAGGATATGCTATTTTTAATGATCAAAATATTTTACAACTTGCTGAAGCATTGAATGTATTAGAAAAGGTATTTGCTAGGGGCCAGGAAAGCTGGGTTATGATTACCATATGCACATCTTTGCCACTAACTCTTGGTGACCTCGAGGAGATCATTTGAAACTGTCCCTATGATTCCTATTTTGTCATATGAGGAATAATTGTCCATCAACCTCACTAGATTGTTGTAATTTTGAAAAGATGAATTCGTTTCTCAAGCTCTGTTCTAGCACCAGGGATTCAGTGAAAAATATGCCAAATGAGGTCTCTGTTTTCATGGAGCTTAAATTTAAGGCAGGAATAAAAACATTAAATAGTCACACATGGATGAGTCTCACAAAGGTACCCCTTTGTGGTGGGGCTCTGCCCACAGAGCCCCCCAGCCATTATGGATGAAAATAATGCTACCAAAGCATGATCTGCTTGGGAAGGAAAGGTGGCTAATCTCTCAAAGGGGAAGGGCCACGAGTCCTTACCTCAATGGTATTTATTAGGATCACAACACACAGCGATACAGGTAAAGCTCATCAATCAATGTCAGGCAGTAAGGGTCAAACAATAGATAACAAAGAACTCTGAGGGCCTATTTTGAGTCAGGGTCCCATAGCTAAAGAGCCATAAAACTTTGAGGAACAAACTCACTTCTCTCTTGGACCCTTATCATTTGATTGTGAGCATTCTAAACAAAGCAGGTTTCACAGGATTTTACTTATTCTTTGTTAGGCCTGATTGCCCTAGGGAACCTGCCCTTTCCAGCACAGGGCGGTACCCACCACCAGCATTGTCTCAGGCTTAAGTCAGGCAGGGGAAGTAAGGCAGCCAAGAGATTAGGAGACATTTTGAAAACAGAATGAAGACTCAGGCTATGTGAGAATAGCTAGGGAGTGAGGGTCCATCACCCCCACTTTGCTGCAGCCCCCCGAGTCCTTCCTTGAGGGCCTCCCAAGTGATCATGTCTGGCTTAGGTTGCCCCCACTCTGAGGGGTCTTACCCATCATTGATTAACCGACCAAGCATTGGGGGCCAGAGATGGGTGAAGCAGAAGCAGTGCTCCTGCCAGGGAAATAAGCTTTGTCTCCTTAGTGGCTCACAGTCTGAAGGTCAGTCACTCAGCCTTAGCCATAAGGGGCAGTTACAACTCCTGAAACCAGACAGAGCGGTTCCCAACACCCCTTCTAATGGTAATGTGTGGTAGTTTGGGAAGTCAGGGAAGAACTCTCCGAAGAAATGACATTGAAGCTGATTTTGCAGGGTAAGAGTCATTTTTATCAACAACACTCTAAGGAAGAACTTATGAAAAGGCTGGAGGAATTTGAGGAACTGTAAAGAGTTCAGAAAATCCAATATGATGAGCAATGAGGAAGAAGTAAAAGATGGTAGTTGTGAAAGCACATTGTGACATGATTAATGAGAACATAAATTGGTTCAAATCTCTGGGAAAGAATTTTGGTAATATGAAATAAAAATCTCAAAAAATATTTCTAGCCCTTGACTCAAATATTGAGCCTTTGACTGAATAGCTATCCTATTGAAAATCATATCGGATACAAAAAACTTTAAGATAAAAGATATTAATTAAAGTATATTTGTAACACCAGAAAAAAATAAATAACTACACAGAATAAGGAAAATATGGTACATGCTAATTACAACATACATACAGCCAATAAAAGTTTGTGAAAGGTTCATGGTAGTATGAGAAAACATTTATGCTATGATATAATTTATTTTGTGAGACAAAAGAAGCAGCAGGGGGAAATGCAGCGGTGGGCCCAGGCACATAGTGCTCACAGCGATGATCTGGATCACAGCAGAGGAACCCCCAGATGAGGATATCCAAATCTTACACAGAGGTACTGGCAAACAAATCTCACCCTTGCTCTCTTTGGAGGAAGATGTTATCTTTAATGCCCTGAAATGTCTCCAGAAAGAAGAGGGAGACCTCATCTTTACTATCTTGGTCAACAAACAAATTTGTCCTTTGACCTGTAGGAAGACACTAATTCTAGCTTCTGAAGCGTTTTGCAATGGGGACCACCTTGAAAAGGTAGTGTCTCTACCACAATATGTGCAGCAACGTCATGGAGAATTGTCTCTCCAAAGCCCTTATTTTTATTATTTTTTAAACTATTCTTATTCCTAATAATTCTCTTTTTAAAAAAATATTTTATTTATTTATTTTGAGAGAGAGGGAAAGGAAGGGAGAAAGAGAGGGAGAGAAACATAACATGTGGTTGCCTCTTGCATGCCCCTACTGGGGACTTGGCCTACAACCTAGGCATGTGCCCTGTCTGGGAATTGAACCAGTGACTCTTAGGTTCGCAGGCCAGCACTCAATCAATCCACTGAGCCACACCAGCCAGGGCATAATTCTTGAAACTGTTTTAAAAAGCGAGGATTATTATAATGAGCACATGATATTCATAGTTGCAAGGGAAAGTGGAAGTTGACTACTTAGTGACTCAGACTTTACACAACTGTTAGCCAATCTAGGGAAACTTCTGCCACTGATTACTAACAGCTTCTCTGGGCACCGGTTTCTATTAAATGACATTCCAAGACCAGCTGGTTGTCTAATCTCTAGTCTACTTTAAAATCTAAGATTTTATTATTCCATATTTAAGGGGAAAATCACCCCACACGTTAATGAACAAAAAGAAATTCAAATCACTTTATCTGAAAGAACTTGTCCAGTTATACTCTCAATGGCATATAGTTAAATTAATCAAGTCAAGCAATTTAGTACATATCTGTGTGCTAAAAGACCTTTATAAATAGATTTTAAATTATATTTGAGTAGTCTTTTCCTATGCGCATGTGAATTCCACAGAAAATTTGTAAAACAGGAAAATAGCTGGGGTTTTGGAGACAGATATTAATAAAATGTGATAAATAAATATTACCAGAGACATAAACATATAAGAACAGTAAGGAAACGAGAAGGTTGAAAAACATGTGGCTTATTAGTTTTCTTATGCAGGTCCAATATAATTTTCTCAATTTTTAAGATGTTATATAAAGAATATGGGGGAGTTTCAGTCAAGATGGAGACATAGGTAGAAACCCTTCGCTTCCTTGCGCAACTAAAAGGAGAAAAACAATCAATCTCAAATCAATAAACAAGCAGAAGCACCAGAAAATCAAACTGCATGGAACTCCAACAACTAAGGAATTAAAGAAAAAATCAGCCAGAACAACCAGACCGGTAGGTAAGAACCTGCGGCAAGACTATGCGGGTGGGGCGGGCTGAATAGGAAACTGACTGTGGACTACAGTGGGGGTTGCCGAGATGAGAGCAACTCCCCATCTCACACGAGAGTCCATTGGAAAGTGGGGCTACAGCCAGAGACGAGCAGCAAGCTGCATTGTTCCCTCTCTGACCCCCCGCACAGGCAGTGCCACAGCAAAGACGGCTGCTCCCCCGCCAATACCTAAGGCCCTGCCCCCTTACAACTTAACAGGTACACCAAGACAGAAAAATACGGCCCAAATGAAAGAACAGAGCAACACTTGAGAAAGAGAGCTAAGCAATGAGGAGATAGCCAACCTATCTGATGGAGAATTCAAAGCCCTGGTAAGCAAAACGCTCACAGAACTGATTGAGCTTGGCCAAAAAATGAAAAAAACAAATGAAAGATACCCAAAATGAAATAAAGCAAAATATCCAGGGAACCAACAGTGACAGGAAGGAAACCAGGACTCAAAGAAACAATTTGGAACAAAAGGGAAAAATAAACATCCAACTGGAACAGAATGAAGAAACGAGAATTCAAAAAAAGTGAAGAGAGACTTACAAACCTCTGGGACAACCTGAAACGTTCCAATTTCCGAATTATAGTGGTTCCAGAAGGAGAAGAACAATAGCAAGAAATTTAAAACTTATTTTAACAAATAATGAAGGAAAACTTCTCAAGTTGGTGAAGGAAATAGACTTCCAGGAAGTCCAGGAAGTCCAGGAAGCCCAGAGAGTCCCAAAGAAGGTGGACCCAAAGAGGAACACATCAAAGCACATCATCAAGCTACCCAAAATTAAAGATAAGGATTTTAAAAGCAGCAAAAGAAAAGGAGACAGTTACCTACAAAAGAGTTCCCTTAAGGCTATCAGCTGATTTCTCAAAAGAAACCTTGGCAAGAAAGGGCTGAAAAGAACTATTTGAAGTCATGAAAGACAAGAACCTACATCCAAGATTGCTCTATCCAGCAAAGCTTTCATTTAGAATGGAAGGACAGATAAAGTGTTTCTCAGATAAGGTCAAGTTAAAGCAGTTCATCATCACCAAGCCATTATTATATGAAATGTTAAAGAGACTTATCTAGGAGAAAGAAGATAAAAAATATGAACAATAAAATGACAACAGACTCACAATCATCAGAAAATGAACCTAATAAAAAGAAAAAAAAAACAACGAAAACCAAAACTAAGCAAACAACTAGAACAGGAACAGAATCAGAGAAATGGACATCACATGGAGGGATTTCAGTGGGGAGGGGGAAGAGAGGAATAGAGGGGAAAAGGTACAGGGAGGAAGCAGCATAATTAGTAGGCATAAAATAGATGGGGAGAGATACAAAATGGTATAGGAAGCAGAGGACTAAAAGAAATTATATGTACAACCCATGGACATGAACTAAGAGGGGGAAAAGTTGGAGGGTTGGGGGCAGGGTGGAGGGGGGATAAAGGGGAAGAAATTGGGAAAACTATAATAGCATAATCAATAAAAGTTACTTTAAAAATGATGGTAACAACAACAAAAGAATATGGTCCCATTCTTCTGTGGAAAGAGTACTAGTGTTAAAGACTAAACTTTAACATCTGCTTATTTGGGGAATTTTCTGAGATTTAGATATTCTCATTATAAAACAAAGACAATTTTTAAAAAGGATTTTATTTATGTATTTTTAGAGAGGAGAAGGAAAGGAAACAGCAATGTGTGGTTACCATTAGTGCACCCCGCACTGGGGACCTGGCCTACAACATAGGCATGTGCCCTGACTGGGAACTGAACCAGCAACCCTTAGGTTCACAGGCCAGCACTCAATCCACTGAGCCACACCAGCCAGGGCAAAGAAAATTTTTATTTTAAAGAACTGGTATTAGAATCACATGTGATGATATTTATGTGAGAGTGCTTTGTAGACTGTAAGATCTATAATAAAAATGTGAAGGTTTATTTCTATTAAAGTGGGTGGAAATATCACTAATACCCAAAATGATCTGATAACACAATGCGTGAGGAGAACCTAAAGGGAGGCTCCCTCAATTCTCCTAAACTTAAGGAAGGGATGTGAATCAGTGCAGGTGAGCTTTGAGCTAATTCTTGATGCTGGCAGGTTTTATTTGAGAGAGAGAGAGAGAGAGAGAAGTGGTATACCTTAGAGGGAAAAATTAGACAAAGAGGCTCGAAAGTTCCTATCTTGTTTGCAAAAAGTTCCAATGTGTCAAAACAAATAAACAAACAGAGTTCAGCATTTTGGTAGCAGTTTCCTTGCTAGTTTACCCCTGATGAAATGTTACTTTTATTTCACTAGTATCATTAATTCCAGGGTTGGCCTACTATACCCATTATTCTTAATCTTTTCTTCTTCTGTACATCTGCTTTATAATGTAGCCTCTTCCATCACTGTATTAGTCACAGGGTTCACTGAAGTCATTTATTTTTCTGTCTCTGAGCATGCTTCTAGGGGTAAGCAAGGGGTGGAAGGCATTCTGTGACTATACTATACAGGCCTGAAATTGGTTTCCATAAATGGTGATTGAATTGAGTTGCCCCCGGTTAAAATGCAAATACCTCTGAGAACTATAAAAATATGCCCAACCCAAATCATGACCTCTCCACTAATAAAATTTAAAAATCGCTTCTGGCTGCATAGCTGGTTAAAGTTAGGTTTTCCCACACAACCTGTTAGTGATGCCAGGAAAAGCAGTGAAAGAGGGATTCCGGTGAAGACAGCCCACAGAGAGCCTTGTAGCAGGAAGACCTTTAGTGTGGGAGGTTTCCTGAGAGAGGAGAGGAGAAGCGGAAGTGAAACAGTACAAACAACTTTGACCTTCTTCATGTTTTTACCAAGAATCTGTCCTCCCTGCATTCAAGAAACTCAGTATTTTGAGAAGAAAAGAGTCACATGAAAGAAAAAAAAGGAAAAGCTGAAGAACTGTATATCCAGTTTCTAAATGTAGAACATAAGAAGTTTTATGGGGTGTAGGGAGCGAAATGCATCAAAGCAGAAGTAAATAGGTAATATGTCTTATAATCATATGCATGGCTCTTTTTCATATGTATATAAATTGTGTTGTGATTAATGTTATACAAATTTATGTAAAGAAATTTACAGAAATATTTAGTCCAAATGCATGTTCTTCGGCAACTAGCTCAGGTAATGTTAATATGACGGAGAAATGAAGGTTGTGAAAGGCATTTACAAATTATTTACAGTGGCCATGTTACATTAGACAAGGTGGAGAAGACCACTGCACATCATCTTCAATCATCGCAAAAAACAAATTTCAAGCCAAACTTTACCGTGTAGCTGGTGATCTTGGACAAGTCCCTCTGTCTCACTGGGCCTGCCTTGACTTAATTGTTCAGGGTTGATCAAATGTGGTCAAGAACAAACTGTCAACAAAGAGTATTTTACAAACATGGAAGTCTCTGAATTAAATTTAAGAATGACAATTCCATTGAATAAAAACCAAAATTCTAGCCATTTGAAATTTGGGTATTTGAATTTCAGCGCAAAGAGGAGGGTACTCACTACTATTTCAAATACTTTGCATTACTTCTGCAAAGATTTTACTTTTTAAAATCCACATAAAAACCTGAGATAGGTATAACAATGTGCAAGTTACCGTCTTACAGACAGTCCACAGGTTTTAAGTAATGGTGCCAATGTTAAACCTGGGTCAATATTCAGTCTCCCTGCTGTCCTTCACTACGCCACGCACCTTATGCACCCAAATTTTTGTTGTATAAAAATAAAAGACCTGAAAAATCTAACATTATTGTAAGCCTCTAGTTCCTTCTACAAATTATCCCTTGAAAAACGGTCACAGCTCAAGCAGGATTTATATTATTTAACAAATATTTCTTTCATTAGAAAAAGCTTGAAAGTCAAGAAGCTTAAAAGTTTGCCAGAGCTCACAAAACCACAAGAAAAGATTTGCCTTTGGGGGAGCAGAATCGTTTTTAATTTCTTTTGTTTCAAAATAAGAGCAAATACCACTCCAGTAGATCCCATGGCTCACAGGGGTGTACTGCAGACCCAAAGGGCTGAGCATCTCTGGAAGGTGGAGCGACGAAGGATTCAGGGGACTAGTAAACTGACACCAGGTGGCCCCAAGAAAAGAGGAAATCCTTCTGTAGCTGCTGGTAACTCTCGAGAACACTGTCAGAATCCATAGGTCACCCAAACCCAGAATCGATTTAGCTTTCACTTATCTTCCTCTCTTGCTTCAAATGAAGGGCTTTGATAAAGAGGAATAAACTGTTTTTATAAGAGAAAGAAATTGAAGTCATTTGAGTCTTGATTTGTTCTCTCTAAAAGCAGAGAATGAGACTAAGTTTATTATTTTAGTTTTGATATACTGAAATCAGAGTTTTAACTTTAGAAATTTATTTTTGGTTGGGATTTATGAAACATTTAAAAACATTTCCTATTTTTAGGGGTAGACAGAAACAGGCTTATTTCTTCAAACATGAAGAGCACTACCCATCTACGGGCATTTCTGACAAGTTATTAAGTAGATTAGCATTGTTATAAGGATGGTCTATTCCTTGAATGAAAGCATCAGCATTTCTCGAGTGGGGTGAGCAGATCAAGGGAGACTTATCCCGAAGAAAATCAGATAAGAGAAAAATAATGCAGGAACAGTCTTTGGTTAACTTTACTAAATAATTAAATAATTATGAAAGATTAGGTCAATGAATAATAAATTAAAAACTGTTTTACCATGGCTATGACTGATAAACAATAACCAAACACACCTTGACCAGCCTTGTCTCTCCGTCTCTCCACACTCGGACAAAATTCTCCCCAAATTCATCAGCTGATACATTCATCCCTCATTTATTCACTTGTCCTTATTTCTCAACCTCCAACTGAAGAAAAGGAAGGAGAAGAAGTCAAATTGTTTTTCTCCCCAGCTTTACTGTGAGCTCAGTAAGGGCAACTTATTTCCTGCTGAATGGATGAACTGACATCTTTTCAAGCTGAAGTATCTGAAACATTAGCTAAGGCTCCCTTAGTCTGTGGAAAGCTGAGGACCTTGTCTAATCTTCAACTTTCTGCTTTTCGGCTAAGAAAGCTGTTTTCATGAACACAAGCATTGGGAGAGCATTCTCTGCTTACGGCAAAGAAATAAGGGCAAAGCTAGCTCCTGCTGTAAGAGCTAAGAGCTCTTTCTCATTAGTGATTTCATTTCGATCTTTCTTTTGAACAAATATATATTTTTTTGTTAAAATAAAAGAAAATACAATAGTAAAATAACCCAGAGATATGCATTGGCAATTCAAGTAAAGTAAAAATATTTTAATTCTTACCAACTAATTTAAAATGTGACTGTTTTGCCTACAAAATCGATGAAAATGTAATGGATTCGGCATGTATTCTTTAGGTGAAATGTGGGCAAATAGGTACTTTGCTGTATTACAGATGGGCATATTAATGGAAATAGCCTTTCTTAGGAGTAATTTGAAAGTATCGATAAAATTTTTACGTACATGTGCTTTGATTCTGCAATTTCAAGCGTCAATGGGTTCATTATAGCATTGCTCCTAAGAGTGAATCGGGTAGTAATAGGGGCAGTTAAATATTGATAAATTAAGGAAAATCCTTACTGTAGGATGTTTTTGGAGGTTTGCAGAAATAGTAAGATATAGCTTTAAATACAGACATGGAAAGATGGCTATAATTCATAATATAAAAACAAGTTATCTGGTAAAAAGTGTCTGTACTTTCATGTGTGTATATGCAAAGAAATGAATTATAAGATAACTAGAATTTTTTTTGCCAGAAATGGTCAATATATTTTATTCTTTTATTTTTTAAATAAATTTAAACAGTATAATGAAAATTCACAAGCTGCCTCCTGTCCAGCAGCCCCGGCCTCCTTCCCCGACCTGCAGTCCTGGGCACGGGCTCCCTTTTTTTCATTCCACTCACAGACACCGGCATCCAACTGAGAAAACAAAACTGCTGTAAGTACATGGAGACATGAGGAGGGGTGGAGGTAAATTGTGTTCACATTCAAGGTTAAATGGATCAAGTCTGCATTTTCTGGGTTCTGGTTTCCTTTCATTAGCCAAACAGAGAAAAGAAATTCTGTGGACCAGCTGCTTCAAAGCTGAAGCCCCCAGGACCACTGAAGAATGAATGCCTTGAAGATACTGCATCAGAATCACCCATATACACGCTCTCCTCATCCAGGTCCTACCCACTGCCATAGTGAGTCTCTTTCTTGGGGTCAGAGAGGATGGTTAAAGCTCCTTTGACTTCCTTAAACTTTTTCTCCTCCTCCTCCTGCACTTCAACACTGGCTCCACTGGTACAACCCGGCTCGCACACCAAGGCCCGTTTTTAATAAGCTTTCTTGATCTCATCCTCCGAAGCATTCTTGTGTCCACTCCCAGAATCTTGTAGTAATCTTTCCTCTTACTCTTCTTCAGTTCCAGCTATGTACTTTTTAGAAGTCATTTGTGCTCTTTGTTTTCTCCATCTGATACTCTTTTGCATATTCTGGCACTGACTCTTCGTACTGTTCTGGGTCCACATAACATTGAACCCTTCTCAAGTAGGCTTCTGTATATGGGTCATCGTGCTTCACCGCATGTGTGCAGTCTTCTGTTGCATCATCTAGTTTCCCAGGCTTGGAATTAACCCTTCCCAATCACAGTAGAGTTCAGCATTTGTTTTTATATTGTTGGGGTCTATCCCCAGGGCTTCAGGGTACATTTAATAGGCTAACTTGTAATTTCCTCCTTTAAAAGCTTTATTCCCATCTTCTGTCTTCACTTTAAGTGCTTCAGCATTTCTGCAAGCAGCACAGGCCTTCTCACGGTCAGGAGTCATCCTGAGAACCTGTACAAAAAGACTGAACCTCCTTCTCAGTACAATCTTCATAATAATGGCTAAGACCTGGTACCTATAGAGATTCTGCATTGGCAGAATCATTTGTAAAATGTCACTGGCCACGGATTGTACTTCTGGGTAGTGACACAGCATTGCTAAACGTTCTGCCCTGAGGATCTGAAGCAATGGCAAACAGGGGCAAGCTCTAGGCACAATTCATGGAGAAAACTACTTTCCAAAAATTCCACTTCTCAAAGTCTGTTTATGCTATTTTCTCATATTCTGCGACTGCATTAGGATTCCAGAACTCTTGTGCCCGAGCATTTCTGTGATCCAATCCTAAGGCTCTCTGGTAACTGCAGCGTGTTGCCATGGCATTCCTAAGGAGAGGTGGCATTTGCCCTCTCCTAGATGTCCTGGGATGAAACTGTCATCCACCCTCACCGACTGCTGTGCATCTCCAGGAGCTTCCTGGAACCTTCCGAGTATCATCAAGGTGGCCGCACTGTTCTCATAGTCGCTAGTATTTTCAGAACACATATCTATGGCTTTCTTATAATAGTTACAAGCTTCCCTGTAGTCTTTCTCAGACAGTATGCATTTCTTTGTTCCTGGAAAGACTCTGCTTCTCTCTTTGCTTCATCGTGGTGGGGCAACTCTGGCTCCTTGGCTGCCACTAGCACATCGCACTGCGTGGCAGGTGCTGTCTTACCCACTGGGACCGGAGAGCCCAACCAGAAAAAGTTTACCAAATGGTTGTTTTGGGGTGGGGGCCAGGGGAGGCTGATATGTATGCACCTCGATGTTAGAAATGAGGACCATCTCTATTATCCTGGGAAGCTTTGATTTTTATCATCTAAAGTTTTATCTTATAAACTCAATAGAGAAAATTTTAAAGGGAAAATTGTAACTTTAATTCACTTAAGACAACTTGTTTTATTCTCTGCTCTTCTTTTTCTCCTCTACATATGTCATCTGAGTACTTTATCTGTGCCGTGCGCTTCACCAGACAACCATGGCGAATGTGCAGGCACACACTTGCACACACACTACTGTCCCTGCTGTCAGCGCTAGCAGGTTTTATTTGTGTGCGCACATGTTTTTATTCACTCATACCTGCTATTGCTTTGCTTAAACTTATATCTTATTACTTATTTTAATAATTTTGAACATTCTGCTACAAAGAACTCCTGAAATGTACATAACTATTCCCTTGTTGTTTGGCATTTAGTATATAGATATAGATGATATAGATATAGATAGAGATAGATATAGATACCCTCTTTTTGTTAAGGGATCTACAACATAATGAGTTTGTGGTATCCATGTACAAATTATTGAGCGTACTAAGAAGAAAACTGAAGATGGGGTCCAGGAGATGTCACCTAGGATCCCTCTTACCGCACAGGCGGGCCCTAGAGGGGAAACTTACGCCGACACTATTCACTTCTTGTGCTGGCCTCTAAAGAGCAAGTGCTTTGCATATGCACCTCTGTTAATTCTCACACAACACTTTAGTATTAGCATCTTATTTTGATGAGAACAGTGAGTTCAGAGAGATTTTTAAGGAAAGCATCATTTATTATCACTTACAATGAACCTCCTTCAAGTTCCCTCTTTCCATTCAGGGACTCGAGTAATGCGTACGTAGTCATCATGTTTGATCTCCCCAGAGCTCCAGCTTGATATGTATGCTTATCTCAAATTTACATTTGAGGAAATTCAGAGAAAATACAGTATTAGGTTCGCACGAGAGACTGAATTAAAAAACCATTAGCCAGGGTGTCAAGCAGCACTAGTAAATGATACCATCTCACAATGAGAGTAGGACCCCTTCCCCACCCCAAGGAGGAGAGGATCTCTCTGAGGCAGGATTTACGTCATTACTGTTACCACAACACTGGACATCCTCTGTTCTCCTTAGGTAGGGTCAAGTCACTCTCTCTCCTTCATATGTCCCCATGTTTCCCTTTCCATGGTGGTGGAAACCAGAGGGATGAAAAGAACACAGGACCAGGCTGCTGAGGTGCTTGAAATAAGAGGCGCAAAGGCAAGGAGGTGGCAATGTTAAGTTTAACAGAGAGGAGAGGACGAGAATAAGCTTATTGGCATTGCATGGTGATAAGATCACCCCTAAGAAGAAGCTTTCATTTCTTACACAACACACCACATATCCGGCCTCTGGAAATTCCCTAAATGAAAAATAGGGTTTCTCCCCCCAGAAGACATAGCCTAGAATGTGTGGTCTTTCTCTTGTTCTTCTGCATAGTGTTTTCCCCCCACTCTCAAAGAGAACTCAAACCTGCTTTCCCCCAGTGTCTGGAACCTTGGAGTTCTAACTGTGCTTACTCACTTATTAAAGGACAGTCTTATCACTCATTTCAGTTGAGCCTCAGGATACAGACAGACCCTCAGGCTCCTTCACGCCTCCTGGCAGGAGAGCAGTGGCTCGGAGCACAGAACTTCCAATCTGCTCCTCATTAGATTTTGGCAATTTATTACCAAAATCTGAGCTAGTCTTTGTGCAATCCCAAAGCTAATGTTACAATTTTCATAAAATAATTGTGACGATTTTAAGTGCAACTACTAGCATAGGTGGCTATCGTCATCATCATTATCATTATCACTTCAGCATTATTTTACAGGTCTAAAAACCTTTATAGCTTCCATGCTGAGTAATAGTGTCTGTTCTTTCTGATCCTCCAGTTTGAAATTCTCTCCCAAACCTTGACTCACTTCTCATCTCCCGTGGCTTTCTCGGGTGTGTCCCAGTTTTCTGGGTCTTTTTCCAGACTTCAGACGGAACTGCTTTCTCAGTTGCCCCTTGACACCTGGATGACAATGCCTCTGTTGCGTGCCATTGGGACCAATCAGAACAAGCCTGTCTTGCTTGTGCATTGGCCAGGATAAGACTACAAAACAAGCTTTTCTATCTTTTGTAACCTAAACTTTCAACCTTCTGACGCTTCACTTTGAAGCTCTCCCCAAACTTTAATTGTTGTATTTTTTTAAAAAGGACGCATATATGTTTTATTCGTGTAACTGCAAACAGGAAATCACAAGAGGGGCCCCAGGCGGGGACAGATAATGGCTGCCTCCCCGCCCAGCAGAACAGGGGATGAAGGTAGCCCCTACACTCTCAGCATCAACATCATCCCTGAACACACTCGTGCTGCGGCATCCTGGGGACAGGGCCCCACCTTCCCTGGGACTTGGGTAGTAGGTGACCCAGCCCGCTTTTGCTCCTAGTCTCTTCCCCGAAGAGCATGTTGGAGGAGGGATGTGTGGGCAGAACAGGAGGCAATAAAGATGAACATTTGACAGCTGACACGCTGGCAGCAACAACAATGCCAGACGTCTAAGGATGAATCGCTGAACACAAAACAACACAACTGTCCAGAGGTAGTTTGTGAAGAGGCAGAAGACGGAAACAGAACTTTAGGGGCTGAGGAGGAGCACGGCAGAGTGGGCAAGGCGAGATCCTTGCTCATAGTGACCAATGTGAGCCCAGTGCAAACCTGAGGTGTAGAGTAGAGGCAGATGGAGTAGGGAACTCAAAACCCTCCTGCCTTCCTTCCTGTGTCCCAAAGGGGAATGTGCAACCTAGTGCAGGGACTAGGCAAGGCGGGGAAGAAAGGAAAGTGAGTGTGAGTTGCACCTGCTGACACACAGGTTGGCAGAATATTTGGGGCCGTGCAGCCCTATCCATTGGCCATAGGTCCTACTCCGCCAGTACAGTGGATTGCGTATATCAGAGTGTGAGGGCGCTCAAGCCACTTTAAGGCCAGGGAAGCCCTCCAAGGCCCCTTAACGGAAATCCAGAGGGAAAAGTCGGAAAGGGGCCTCTCCAAATTAGAAGTCCCGTCAGCAATGTCCCACCACTGAGGGAGCCGCAGCAGCTGGTGTGCTGTGTAGTGTGGTGGTACATGTGGGCACAGGTGCACAGAGGTAACTGTGGGCCTGGGGGAGGGCCGGGGGCAGTGGGAGTGGAGCTGTCTAGTCCCAGAAGGAACCCGGCGCTCCTTGGTGAAGAAGCAGGTGGCACCGCACTGTCACTGCTCTTTCTCTGAGGACTCCTGCGAGATGAGCTCTTCTTCCATCTTCTCCAGTGTTGGGGTGGGCCTGACCCTTGGTTTCCTCCTTGGAGTCATGGTGGTTTATTGGGTCTTGGCATCCACCCTTGTTTCTGCTTCCCTTTGCTCAGCCCCAAGGTCTCTTAGGTGTTGGCACTTCGCTGGGCTCCTTCGGAGGCTGCTTGCGAGGCCTGCCCTGCCCTGGCTTCTCAGTGCTGTCCTTTACAGAGCAGGTGGACCACTGTTGGCTGGGCTGCGGAGCTCGGCCACCTGCCTGTGGTGCACGTTGGGGTCTGCGGGGAGCCACAGTGCTGTGCAGTGCTGTGTGTTGAAGACCCTCTCGAGCTCCACCTTCGTGGATAGCAAAGGTGGACTCCTTCCTGGAGCTATGCCAGCACCAGAAATAGGCAGGGCTCGAAGTCCCAATCAGAGGACTAATTGTTGTCTTTTTCATTCTGGCTCAACAGTGGTTTATGTGAAAGTTCTTTGAAAATTATTAAGTGGTATACAGAAATGTCGAACTTGTTATTTTCATCGTTGAGCCAACTGTTTGTAATTGTTTGCACAAATTTCTAATTAAAATGAAAGCCTTAAAAACTTCATTTACCTTTTGATTTCTTCTTACTTATACATCTAAACCAGAGGTACACTAAAGCCAGGCTGTGTTACTGCCCCC
The DNA here is from genome assembly GCA_004027735.1 of Carollia perspicillata. Lineage (NCBI taxonomy): Eukaryota > Metazoa > Chordata > Mammalia > Chiroptera > Phyllostomidae > Carollia > Carollia perspicillata. The sequence goes on from PVKM010004465.1 coordinate 22,874, forward strand.
AGCAAGGCTCCCTTGTTTTAGAGATTTTGGTTGATTTCTATGACTAACCATCTGGGCTGCGCTAGCGCGCTCTCTTTCTCTCTCTCTCTCTCTCTCTCTCTCTCTCTCTCTCTCTCTCTCTCTCTCTCTCTCTCTCTCTCTTTCTTTTTCTTTTACTGTGTGGTACCAGGCATGCTATAAGCCAGGTCTCGTGAGTTATAAACCATTATTTTTTCAAAGTTAACCAATTTTTATTGCCGAAGGGCATTTTGCAGTCATAATAAGAACCACAAGATCTGGTCCAACCACAATATTGGTTATTGTTAGGTTGAAACCAGCTCCAAACAAGAGGGTTTTATGTTATCTTCACTGCAGGTCCCTTTTCTAGATATTTAAGTACTTAACTAGTCTGTTTGTCTTTCAATTCAGTCAAGTGTTCTTAGATGTGCAAAACTGGGAATAAAGTTGGGCTTATTTAAGATGAACAAGATGTACTTAATTCTTTACACCCCCCCCAAGAAAGGAGTTCAGTTAGTTTCTATTGATAATCACAAGTGTATTAATCAAGGATTGATGATCTAGGATCTTTAGACAATTATTTTGATGCATAGATACATAATTCATTATAAAGAATCTTTGCAAGAAAATTTTAATTAACAGTTTAAAACACAAATAATACCACTGTAATATTATTTAATTTTTATTTTGTTCTCCTAGCTCAAATATATTGAGTCATCAATAACTATTACACATTAAACATAAAAATCAAACAATCTTATAGAAATATTGAAAGATAAGAAACAGCCCATAACATTAAAAGAAATATGGTCAATAGCACTTGAAAAATGCTTACAATTGGAATGACAACTTAAAAATTAAAACAAGACTGTGTTAACTTTATCATATTGCCCCAAATATAAAAGATCCATAGTATCCAATGTTGGCTATCGACATGGCCCAACTTCTTGTGGTGATGGAAATGTTCTGTGTCTCTAGTGTCCTATATGGTCGTCACTAACCACGAGTGGTTATTGATTCTTTAAAATATGGCCAGTGTGACTGAGAATTACATTCTTAATTCAATTTGGTTTAAATTTAAGCAACTACATGTGACTAATGGTTCGCATGTTGGACAACACAGGCTGGAGAACATAGGCAATCCATTAAAACTTGTATGGAAGTATAAATTCTTATACCTTTTTGGTGAATGATTTGGAAAAAGCAAAATGTAAGTGGCAAACACATTTTGACTTAGCAATGCTGAGAGTAATAAATATAAGTACTTGAACAAATACTTGAAAATGTGCAAACTAGTTGACTAATATTTATTGTATTAATTTTTAGGAATTAATAATTAACAACCCAATTAAATATTCATTGGTAAAAAATGAGTTAAGCAAATTGTGATATGTTCAAGCTAGGCCATTGTATGTTTATTTATAAAAGTATATATTAGTTTGCAAATATTGACTTGAAAAGCCATTCATGATAGTTTGTTAAAATAATTATATAGCTAAATATATGCATAGTATGGCAAGTTCATTTCACAAAGAATAAATATGGGGTTGTATGTTTTTCCATGCATAATATGATAATATATTAAAACAAGTGTCATTGATGGTTTTCAACAGATGTTTATATTCTGATGTGCTACTTAAATATTCTAAAAGCATGTTTTATTTTTTGATGATGTATTTATTTTTAATTCATTGTGGTGACACTGGCTAATAAGATTATATAGGTTTCAAGTGTGCATTTCTGTAATCCATGTTCTGTGTATTGCACTGTGTGCCCGCCACCACCTAAAGTCAGGTCATCTTCCATCACCCTATATTTGACCCCTTCGCCCTTTACAATTCATCAACCTCCCTCCCCTCTGGTAACCACCATCCTGTTGTCTGTGTCTCTGAGTTTCAGTTTTATACACCACAGGTGAGTGAAATCATATGGTTCTTAGCTTTTTCTAGCTGCTTAGCATAATATTCTCAAGGTCCATCCATGTTGTCACAAATGGCAGTATTTCATCTTTTCTTATGGCTGAGTAGTATTTCATTGCATATATGTAACACATCATCTCTATCCAATCATCTCTCAAAGGACACCTTGATGGTTTTCATGTCTTGGCCACCATGAATAACACTGCAATGAACATAGGGGTGCGTACATCTTAGCAAATAATGTTTTCAAAATTGTTAAGGTAGATACCCAGAAAAGGGATTGCTGAATCATATGGTAACTCTATTCTTAATTTTTTGAGAAACTTTCATACTGTTTTCCACAGTGGCTGTAAGTTTATATTCCTACCATTAGCGAATGAGGGTTCCTTTTTTCCCCACAACTTCCAACACATATTTCTTATCTTGTTGCTAATAGCCATTCTAACAGGTGTGAGGTGGTAACTCATTGTAGTTTTGATTTGTGTTTCCCCAATAGCTAGTGAAGTTGACCACCTTTTCATATATCTGCTAGTCATTTTTATGTCTTCTTGGGAGAAGTGACTGTTCAGGTCCTCTGCCCATGTTTTAACTGGATTGTTTGTTTGGTGTTGAGTTGTATGAGTTCTTCATATATTTTGGATATTAACTCCTTGTCAGAGGTGTTGTTTGCAAATATCTTCTCCTATCTGGTTGGCTGTCTTTTTGTTTTGTTGGTAGTTTCTTTTGCTGTGCATAAAATTTTTAGTTTTATATAGTCCCATGCATTTATTTTTGCCTTTACTACCCTTGCCTTTGGAGTCAAATTCATAAAATCTTCTTTAAGACCATGTTTAGTACCTAGTTTTCTTCTGTGTAATTTATTGTTTCAGATCTTATATTTAGGTCTTTGATCTGTTTTGAATTAATTTTTGCTTATGGGGACAAAACATAGTCTAGTTTCATTCTTTTGCATGTGGCTTTATAATTTTTCCATGTTTTCTTTTTTAAATTAAAAATCCTACAGAATAGAAAATAGTATTCTTATTTGGCCACTAGAATTCAAATTATGCAATTTTTTCATTCTACCTTTTAAAGTTTTACAATTCTGTAGAGAAGACAGAATGAAAAAAATATATTCTGTATTCATTATCAGTTATGAACACTGGGATGTTTACTACACCAACATAAGAAAGGGAGAGGAAAAAAATCTTTAGAATCCTCCACAAGGTTACTGATTACTGTCAAGTCCAAACTCTTCAGCCTCATATGCCAAGGCTTCCGCATCCTGGCCTCAGTTCTGTTTTTCCTCTTTTATCTCGCACTACTTATCTATCCTTTTCCCTTTTGTAAAAGAGTACTAATTTATTCCTCAAATATGCCAACTACTCACAAACCTTCCTTCCTTTCTTCGACAACTTTTCTTAATGATACTCTTAATTAGATCTCACTGTACTTATCTACCTGCTGAACTCAAGGCCTACCTAATGTCACCTCTTTGAATCTCTCCTTGATGCCTCTCAGCACAACTAATCTCACCCATGCTCTCTGTTTTCCGAAACTCTCTATAATTACCTCTATCTTAAATTAGAGTAATGTTTGTATATTAAATTAGAGATACCTATTTGCATTAGTCATCACCATTTCACCTCTTGATGCTGAGTTCCGCAGATTGGTATCAAGTCTTATTCATCTCTGTATGAGGTAATGCATGTATAAGTTGGCAAACCATAAGCCCTGGATATAAGGAGCTCTTCTTTTGTTGTTTTTTATTCTTAGTACCTCCACAAATGTATATTATAGATTTGGTATTTAGTGGATTTTGTGTAAATTAGTGAATTCCTCCCAGTACATGCTTTGAAGACTACACATTGGATGAAAATAGTACTGTCTTATTCCCCACCTATGCTTTTAAGAATTCTAAAAGTTTATCCTCCCTGATTTTAAATATTGCTCATTGTCTATCTTTATTTATTTTTTATATTTGTTATAGAAACATTTATTAAACACTGATTATGGACCAAACAATTTAAAAGGCACTGGGGATAGAGAAGTAAGTAAGATGAAAATTATTCCTGTCCTCATGAAGGTTGAACATCCAGCAGAAAACATAAACATTAAATAACAGATTATATAATTAAAACTTGATATGTGCTATGCAGGCAAATCACAGGGTATTATGAATGCCTATAATAAGGGACTCAACTTCATCAGATGAGTTAAGAAACATTTCCTTGAGGAAGTGATGTTTAGGCAGTGAATAAGAATTAATTAGAAAAAGATGGTCAGGAATAGTGCAGGAAGTGGGAGGATAAGAAGATAGGGAAAATTTTCAGACAAAGAAAACTAAATTCAGAAAAGTAGGTCCTGGGAGAAGAGAAGACTATATTTTATAGAGCCAAGTTATAATATAATAAACAGGCATAACTTCAGGTCTCACTGTTGGTTAAATTCCAAGCCTTGCTCAATATTCCTTGGAAAACTCCTTTGTTCAATAGTCTCATATTCTTTTCAAAACCAACCTCTTACTATTTCCCTCCAAATCTATGAGTTCTGTCTGGAAAAAGTCAAGCCATTATAATATAACAAGAACAGTTTGCAAGCCATTGACATAACCTAGCAGTCAAAAAGACTGGACCGGAATATGCATGAATGAACAATGACAACTTCACTGTACTAGTTAGTAGGGGCAGTAGACACCCTTGAATGAGCACAGGTACTGTGTGGTCACCGCATACAAAATGACTGCCCGAGTAGAGCAATGAATCTGCATCAAATTTTGTGTTTAGCTTGCACATTCCTCCACAGAAACTATTTGGATGATTCAGAAAGCCACAGCTACGGGCAACTGGTGATTGGATGCTTCACCGCAACAACACGCTTGCTCCTGCATCATGTCTTGTGTAGAGTATTTTGGCAAAACATCAAATCAGGTGACTCAGCCTCCCTACAGGCAGATTTGTTGCCCTGCGACTTTTGCTTTTTTTTTTTTCAAAACTGAAATCACCTTAGAAAGGGAAGAAATTTCAGAACTTCAATGAGATTCAAGAAAATATGATGGGCCGCTGATGGTGACTGGGGGAACTGTGTGAGGTCCCCAGGTGCCTACTTTGAAGGAGACTGAGATGTCATTGTCCTATGTATCTTGGACCTTCTTCAGTGAATATCTCTATTTTTCATAGTACATGGATGGATACTTTCTGGACAGACCTTGATATGCCTCACCCATGATCCAGGCCTTTACTCATATTTTTCTCTTTGGTTGGAATGTGTCATCTTCTCCATGTTCAAATCTTAAATATCTTTCAAGAGGAAATTAAAATCCTGAAGTTTTCCCTAATCCAACTCCACGGGCAGCAATGCCTTCTCCCACTACATCATTTCTTCATTTCTATGGCACTTTGTGTGTGTGTGTGTGTGTGTGTGTGTGTGTGTGTGTGTGTGTACATTTGTATATGTGTATATACATGAGATGGGACTCGAAAAATCCAGAATTATCTTCTGAAGGGTGGGCCCCTTGTGGTATAGGCTTCTCCCGCTAGGTGAGTGTTCTGCAAACATATCTGTATCAGTGTACCAGCTGGCGCTGTTATGAGAGGCTGCGTTTGGCTCCAGTGGATTTTTTTTGTTTTGAAGACTTGTTCAATGTGTTTACCCATTTCATGATGGGTGAGATTTGCTAGAGTACCTGCTCACGCTTTAATGAGTGTTCATTAGTTTTTGATTAAAAAATGGCATGGCTCCCATGCCTCACCCTCCCTATTTACCCAATTTCACCTCAAGCAATTTTTTTGTTCCACCAGTTGAAAAGAGGCCTAAAGCAAAATGTTTTGCTGATGTGGCAAAAATAGCAGAAACACTAAAAGGCATCAGAATCGACAAGTTCAAAAACTGTTTTGAGCAGTGGAAAAAATGTCTCAGTAGGTATACTGCATCAAATGGAGAATATTTAGGAGGTGACTGAAATTTAAAAATGTAAGAATAAATGTACAATTTTTATAAATAAATTCTGTTTTGGGGGTCCCTATATGTGTGTGTATACATATAGATATAGAGATAAATTCACATACATACACACACACACAAACACACACACACATATGCAGTTTATATTTAATGTATTCCTATATCTCCCTCCCTAAAAGAGGTCTAGCATAATGTTCTATACAAGCTGCATAGGTATATTTTAAATTTATTTATTTATTGAATTGATAGAAACATCAATTTATTGTTTCATTTATTCAGGCATTCATTGGTTGATTCTTGTATGTGCCATAACTAGGGATTGAACCCGCAACCTTGGCATATCAGGACAATGCTCTAACCAACTGAGCTATCCAGCTAGAGCTCATGTATTTTTCTTGAAATAATAACTTTAAATTATCCATGTATGACATTAATGAAATAATCAGAATGGGATATCCAAGGTCCACGGAGTTCAAAAGCAAAACTATTTAATAAAACTTTTCATTATTCAGGAGTTGCATGTGAATTTATAATGTTTATCATCTTTGGTTGCAATCTCTTTAAACAATGAATCGTGAGGAAATCAATATACTTCCTAAAACCACTCTTGGAGATGAAAAGATATTTCAGTCTAGTACTTCAGTGTTTTGGGTCACTACAGTGTTCAGACAGAAGTCAGCGGCCACCAGGGAAACACGGCAAGTTGCCACTCGCTTCCCTGGATCCACGTCTCATATAAAACAAATTCTTAAGTCACTGGGGGAGGGGCAGCATCCCCTCCCATACCAGGGGCCCAGGAGATGTTCTGCTTATGGGAAACTGATGATGTAAACGGTATCTGTTTCTGAGGAAGGGTAGGAAACTCTCTCCCTCATTCCCAGAACCCAGGAAGAAAATCCACTCAGGGGAGAAAGTATTTAAACACTTCTGCCTGAGGGAAAAGTGAAAGGAAAGTCTGGGATCCAGGTTCCTGAACTGATACAGAGCGGAGGTCAGTTATTACTTGGAGACAGGTAGAAAACTCTTTCCTGCCCAGGACTGACACAGACAGAAAAGAAACCACTGGAAAAGTGGAACAAGAATGCTGAAAAGGCCTGCTTCCGAGGCCAGGCTTATAAAGCCTGCCTAAGACTGAGGTATGAAGTTTATTCATGATAATAAATCACAGTAAGGACACTATAATTTTGTGATCTTCTTTTTCTAGTCACTCAATTCACATTATGATACATGGCCAAGTTGTGAGCCCTGATTATGATTTTCAGGTTTCATTAAACCCACAGAAGTTACTGCCAGGGTCTGTAATCACACTGATCCACCCTCAGCCAACTTAGTTACTGTATTGCACTCGACCCTAGCCAAGTCCTGCTCTGACAAGCCCTCCAGACAGCAAACATCACATCTACTGTGATGTCTGTCTTTGTCATTCTAGGCTGAATTAATCCCTCCCTTTACTCCAGAAAATAACAGTGCTTATCACATTGCACTATAATGTTATTAATTCTGTAAAGTTAATGCTAATCTCAAGCCTAGGATTCTACAGTATTCAAATACTATCTCACCCCCCAAAATACTCAGAGTTCTTTCTTACTCTTGTGAAGGTCTTATCCCTGTTGAACTCATTTAGATCCATGCAAAAATGGGGACATAAAGACAGCTGTTTATTTTGTTATTGTTACACTTTGCTGTCTTTGGGATCATTATATAAATAGGGCTTTCTTTTACAACTGGTTTTCATTGTTCTATCCAAACTGAAATTAAATTACTTTCTTCAAATCATTAATGCCACTGACTTACAGTATAGGATTATAAACTTGTTATACTAGTTGATTGTTGATATCCCTATTCAGAAAACTGAGTAAGACAACTTGACAACAGGGTGTGTGGAAATAAAAAGTCTACAGATTGATTGGAACAAATAGACCTGGAACAAAAGCAAAGGTGTTGGCTCAGACTTCCAGGTATTTTATTTAGACCAATGTTTTACATACTCTGTCTGGGTTTCTCAAGCTGATGATAGGTTTCTCCTGAAATGAATAATTAATTTCCTAGTAAAATGCAGTGGCTGAATGCTGCACAGTGTGATTCACCATGCAAATTAACTATTTAGAGTTTTTGAGAAGTTGTGAAAATAAATCCTTTGTACTTAAACACCTATTTAAACATTTCTCAAATCACTATTATTTTTGGATCAGTCTGGAAAATTTTTGACTTAGGCTATTTTCAAAATCCTCCCTAGGCATGTTTTCCCTGTTGTTCATCAATTCTGTCAGTCAGCATTTGACTGCAGCATATGAAGGTAGAGAGGAATTTACTGATATGTGTTAAATGACTTACAGAACTTGGAGAGATTAAATAACATTTTAGGCTGAGCTCCGCACAATGACTCCTAAAGCTGCACCACAGAACTGCATCTCTAAGGGTGCTGCTACTTCCATCACGATTAGGAATCCATCTGCTAAGTCAAGAAGCTGCTGTTCCAGCCAATTCCATAACCTCTCTGCTTCTTGGGGTCCCCACCAGCAAAACAAATGCCTCACACCTGGCTGTTCTCCCCATTTAACCCAATTTAAATTCAGGTTTCATGCCTGTGTATCTGGTTGGTGAAACATAAACATATCCAAAATCTTAGCTTGAAGGAAATCTGGAAAATGTGATTTTCAGCTTTCCAGCCTCTGTTATACTAGAAGGTAATTGAAATAGATGTTGAGAGAGTCAAACCTCAGTATTCCACTCACCATTTTGCTGTTCTGTTCCTGCATATATTACATTGCAAGGTAATGAGATTTCTGAAGAGACAATGGGATGAAATTAAAAAAAAATAAATAGAGGTAGTTTAATGAAGACAGGAACAACAATATAGTACATAGTTTAGTGCCTGTAACAGAATCAGTGCTTTAAAAGTGGTGTCATTTTAAGGAATGAATGAATCTTATTGAGTCACCTGGACCAACCTTCTTGTTTCCCTAAGATGAAACTGAGTCCAAGGAGGTGAAACAATTTGTTCATATTCTCCACAATGGAGCCCAACCAAGGTCTCCTATCTTGTGTTCATGTTATGATTCTGATGTTATAATTCACCATATTAAATGAAATGGTTTGACTTCTGGAAAGGTTAGAAGGAGAGCCCTGGTTGGGCAGCTCAGCTGGTCGCAGTATCGTCCCAATAGGCCAAGGTTGCGGCTTCCATCCCTGATCAGGGCACATACAGGAATCCACCAATGAATGTATAAAGAAGTGGGACAGCAAATTAATGTTTCTCTCTCTCTCAAATTAATGAAATTTAAAAAATTAAATGCTAGAAGGGGAAATCAGTGTGTAACCAAAATAAATAAAATTAAATTGAATCAACAAATACTAATGATCTGTTAAATAGGTAGAATAATGGGCTGTTAAATAGGCAACACAAATGAAAATATAAAATACTGCCTTCTAAAGTGTCAGCAAAGTGAAGCCCTAATGTTGGGCTTTCTGCATACTGTTCTACACAGTTTTAGGGCAAATTACATATGTAATTCCTGTGTTAAATTCCTTTAACATATATACATACCCCTAAACTTGAAGCCTACTAGTTAATACTTATACTGAATGCCTTCCTTTCTCATTTCAAAGCTTTGTAAATAGTTTGCCATTATCAAATTTACCAGTATTTTCTTTCTCAACACTATGCAGGTGTATCCAAACTTTTGGCATCTCTGGAACAAGCTGGAAGAAGAGTTGTCTTGGACCACACATTAAATACAAACGCTAACAAAAACAGATGAGCAAAAAAAGGTTTTAAGTAAATTTAGCTTTGTGTCAGGCTGCATTCATAGCCATCCTGGGCCACATGTAGCCCAAGGGTCACAGGTTGGACACTCCTGCTTCTATATCTTGTGGTAGATGCCATAGGGAGGGTTCTTAAACTCATCTATATTCAGTCTTATCATAGCATGAAGAGATTTCTCACAGAACCCAATTCCATCCATTTAACTAGACCTTTGCTAACAACTCTATTAGTCTTCTTGGACTGTCATAACAAAATACTACATATAGACCGGGTAACTTGAAAAACAGAAATGTATTTCTCATGATTCTGGAGGCTGGAAAATCTAAGATCAAGGGGCTGGCAAAATAGGTTTAATGCCTGGCACTCTTCTCTTAGGTTGTAGGTGACTGCCATCTCACTGTGTGTTCACATGATCTTTTCATGTGTGCGTGGAGGGAGAGAACAAGCGAGAGAGAGGGAGGGAACCTTCTTCTAATAAGGGCATTAATTCCATCGCCAGGGCCCCAACGTCATGACCTCATGTAACTCTAACTACCTCCCAAAGACTTGCCTCTGGGTACCATAGCATTGGTGGTTAGGGCTTCGACATGCAGATTTTTGGAGGATAACTCAGTCCATAGCAATAATAAAGTAAAACAAAATAAAATATAGTAATTCACACTAGTAGAGCAGACCTGGAATGCTGGCCTCAGAATGGCTAATAGGAAGACCCTAGATAACCTCTGTGGGAATAAAATAGTACCTGCACTGCTATCACTTAATGGTAGCTCCAAGGTTTACAATATCTATCTTTATCATAGTCAGCATTTAAATAATATTGCTCTGCTTCACACATAAGAACCTTATAACAGTATACTTCCAAATACTCTGATTATTTATATTCCTATTAAAAATATTTGTAATACATATGACAACCACTAAAGAAAATAAAATGTTATAGTTAATGAACTAACAGTAGAGATAAAATGAGAACTTAAAAATTGCTCAATTATTCTGAAATAACAGGAAAGAAAGAAAAAAGGAAAAAAGAAACAGGCAGTCAAGTAAAAAACAACTAGAAAATTGGTCATTCTCAACCTGAGCATATTGATAACCACAATAATTACAAATACTCTAAACTTTTCAATTAATGGGAATGGAATCAGAAATTTTCAGATTTATTTTTTTAAAAAAGTCCCAACTACATGCCATCTTCAAGAACCAAACTTTAAATATAAAGATAGACTTCAATTAAATGTACAAAGATGAAAAATATATACTAATCAAGAGAAAACTGGAGTGGCTATATTAATGTCGGACAATGTATATCAGAATGAGAAAGGTTACTGATAATAAATAGGAAAATTTTATAATGAAAAGTGGGCCTATTCATGAAGAGGACGTAATGATCCCAATGTGTAAACACCTAATAATACAAGGCAGAAACTGATAGAACTCAAAGGAAAAATGGAAAAATCTGTCATTATAGTTGTAGACTTGAATACTCCTTTTTCAATGATTGACAGGACAAACAAACAGAGAATCAATAAGAATACAGAAGATCTGAACAACATTATTGATCAACATGACATAATCAACATTTATAAAAGAAATATAGCCCCATAAAACAAAATATACATTCTTTCCAAATATACATAAAAGGATCACCAAGATATTACATATACTGAGTTAAATCAAATCTTAGTACATTTAAAAGGGTGGCAATTATTAAAAAAGGTCACGGGAGTACAAGTGAATTAACTAGAAAGCATTAACAAAAAGATATATGGAAAATTCTAAAATATTTGAAAATTAAACAACATACTTCTAAACAACTTGTGCATCAAAAAAGTATTTCCAGGGGGAGACTGTGAGATCTTTTATACTAGATAAAAGTAAAACCACATGTCAATATTTGTGTGAAGTTGTTCAAACAGTGCTTAGATGTAAATCTATAGCATAAATCAGCAATTTTCAACTGATGTACTGCAAGAATTTTTAAAATATCTAATAACTTACTATTTGGTCAAGGGCACTGACCTCTTTTCCTTTAGCTTGTCAAATAAAAAAATGACAACAGCCAACACAACAATAGACATTGGTGTGAATAAATCAAAATTATACCTAATTTTTTTCAGGTTGGCAAAAAATATAATATATTTAATGGTGTGCTGCAGAATTTTAGCAAGAGTTTATGTGTGCCACGAGCTGGAAAAGATTGAAAATTGCTGGCATAAATGCTTTAAAAAAGAATAATTGTCTCATATTAATTGCCTAAATTTCAGCCTTCAAAACCTTTTTTTTAAAGAGCAAATTAAACCCAACCTAAGATCTGGAAACAAACAATAAGGCCAAGAGCAGATTAATTAAAATTCAAATAAAAAAAGTAGAAAAAAACAGTAAAACCAACAGCTGCTTATTGTCAAAGTTTAATAAATTTGATAAATGACTAGTCACACTGACCAGAGCCAAAAGCAGCACAATTTAATAATATTAGAAGTGAAAGAGGGGCCATAACTACAGATTTTTCTGACATTAAATAGTAAGAGAATATTTTTGAATGTTTTATGCCAATAAATCTACAACAGATTAACTGAACAAATTTCTTGAGAGAAAGTAGTAACAAGGTTCACTCACAAATAAAAAACTCAGTCATATATCTAGTTATTTTTCATCTTAAAAGTATCTTGAATTTTGTCAAATGCTCTTTCTGCATCAATGATATGATCATAAAAATTTTATTTTTATAGCCTGTTGAGACTATAAAAATGTACTGATTGATTTTGAAATGTTGAACTAATCTTGAATGACTAGGGTAAATCTCGATTTGGTCATGATATATTGTCCTTTTTAAAATTATACTTCTGATTTGATCTACTAATTTTTAAACACATTTTTCTTAACATTTATGAGGAATATTAGCCTATGGTTTCGAGGTTTTTAAGTATATCTGGTTTTGCTATCAGGATATGTTGGACTCATAAAATGACTTGTGAAGTGTTATCTACTCTATTAACTTTAGAATTCCAGGATAAATATGAAGAAAAACACCATTCACAATGTGTAGTTGAATAGCTGAAAAGCAAAAATAAAAAGGAAATCTTGAAGTTGATCAGAGAAAAAAGAAACACAACACACTAGGAAACAAAGACGGAGCATATGCAGACTTCTCTTCGAAACTACGCGGCCAGAAGACGGCGGACATACTTGTTCAACACACAGGAAGATAACAACAATGCCACACCACCCAGAATTATGCTCAGTGAAAACGTCTTTCAAATAGGAAAGCAAGATTTTTCAAACAGTAATTGCCAACATAAATTTCTTCCAGCATACATGGATAAAAAGACATTTTAAAGAGAGCTCTTCTGGCAGAAGGAGTATGATATCAGATAGATTTTTGAGTCAAAATAAATATACACATATGCCAAAAAAGATGAGTGGACATGGTAACAATGTGGGAAAATATAAAAGACTTTAATTTTTTAAATCTCTTTAAAATACAATTGTCTACAACCATCTTCTCTGATAATAATGGTATGAAACTAGAAATCAGCTACCAGAAAAAAAATGAAAAAAATATAATTGCCTGTATTTATCCTGCTTCTTGGGTTTCTCTGAGGCTTCTGGAACTGTGGCTTATTGTCTTTCACTGTATTTGAAGAAGTCTTGTCCTTTAATTCATCAAATATTTCTTCTGTCTCACTGTCTCAACTATTCCTGAGATTCCATTTATGTGTATATTAAACTATTTGGTATTGTTTTACAACTCAGATGATTCTGTTTGCTTTTTTACTCTTTTTCTCCTCTTCATGTTTAAGTTTGAATAATTTTTACTGAACTACCTTCAAATTTACTGATTCTTTCACTGCTGTGTCCACCTATTGATACGTTTTGCCTGAATTAATCACTGTGATGATGGTTTACAGGATGTGATTTACTAATACCTCATTCCTTATAAATGCACTTGGTGGTTTTCTAGTGGAAACAACTTTCATTTCTCCTATATATCCACATATTTCATTGGTGTCAGAGAAGATTCATGGATTACTTTATTCAAGTGTTATAATCCTTTCTGATCCTTGTCATTTTGGTGCCCTGGAGTTTCTGTATTCGGCCTAGGGGAGTCATTTAAAGCACGTGACCGTGTCCTTTGGACCTGCCCATCATCCTTCAGGCACCTCCTTACCTGCTAGCACTAAAACATGGTCTAGGATCATTTTGTAGTTTCCCCACTCCAGTTCTACAGCCAACCATTTCTCCAACTAGTGCTTGTTCCATTTAGCGCCATTTAGAAACCAAATTATGGGAATTGATTGTTTAAAAATTAATACCTATACAATAGCAAATGACATAAAACCAAATTGATATTAAGGTGTTAACCTACATTGTACCTGGAACATTTGAAGTTCTTAGTACAAAATCTATTGAATGAATAAGAGAACTTATTTAAAAAGTAGATTTTAATAGGTTGCTTTAACAGATTTTAAGTAGGTTGCTTGAATTTGACACTTTTATTCCTAAATTCAGTTTTTCTGCTCTTACCAAATTACTTTGCAACTGTGGACAGCATAATTTTAATTCTCTCGAATTTTACATCTGATCTGTCACTCAGCTACACAGATGTACTATCCTACTCTCCTCTCTCTCTCTCTCTCTCTCTATATATATATATATATATCTAGACCTGACATTAAGGTGCAAGACTCAAGCCCATGTGTAGGCATCCATGCATCTGTTTCATGTATTAATCATGTTCCAATGAGAATTTGCCAATAACCAAATATGTGTTTTTCTTTCTCTCTTTCGTAAACTCTGAAATTATTGACACAAACTCATAGAATGCTGATTAATTCATCAATATTGGTCCATCTCTCACACTCATTTCAAACTAGAAGCATAATAGTAGATCTGCAGTACTTTTGTACATAAAACTTACACAGATTGACCACTTATCTATCCTTTGCCAGGAAGTACATATTACACTATCACTTAGTACCAGCGTGTTATCCTTTCGTGTGGGATGAGGGGAGCAGAGATCCGTTACTTGAAGATGATGAAAGGATACATCTTTTTCATTTTTTCAAGAGTTCATTTATTTATTTTTAGAGAAAGGACAAAGGAGGGAGAAAGAGAGAGAAACATTAATGTGTGGTTGCTTCTCACATGCCCCCTACTTGGGACCTGGCCTGCAACCCAGGCATGTGCCCTGACTGGGAATGGAGCCAGTGACCCTTTGGTTCCTAGGCCAGCATTCAATCCACTGAGCCACACCAGTCAGGGCTGAAAGGATACATCTTATCATCAGAATTAATGTCTATGAAGTACTGTATTAAACATAACAAAGACATGATCTTACATTGCCTAATTCATCACACGTAACTTCTGGAAAGATGTGTTCACACCCATTTTAAAAATAAAGCAACTGTAAAAACAAACATGAATTGCCCATCATATTACTAACAAGTAGTAGATTAAGTTCTCACTACCTAGATTATCTACCTTCAACTCTTGTACACCTTGTCCCGTAGCAGGCTACTTCTCAAATATTTGTGATGAGAAGACATTAAAATATACAAAAACAAAAACAAAATCATTAATGTCCATTAAATGAGGCGTGGAGGAAGGAGCGAATGATGTCATGCTTCAGATCCTGCCTACTCACACCTATTTAAGAAGCATAGGGCTTGTTACATCTAAAATACATTTAGACACATTTGCTGTGTCTTGCGTTAGAGCCAAAGTAGTAAATGAGCTTCACTGTTGTGTTAGAGCCAAAGCAGTAAATGAGCTTCACATAGAAATTGATATGCTGAAGTTCATCCTGGCCACATCTGAGCAGTGGGAATAAGTTTTGTGGCTCAAAACTCATGTACTCTACAAAGCCGTTTCTAAACGCCTAGACTGGCCTATATGCCCCTTGTCTGGGCTCCACAGTAGTCTCTCTTTTATCTTCATACTTGTCCCGACAGTGTTGCATTATGTTTGCTTTTTTGTATCTCTCTGAATAAGTATGAGCTCCTTCCTTAGGACTGCATTGACTCTTACTTTTCATGGTGCTGAATATATAGAAGGCATATGATAAGTATTTGTTAATGTGATAAAAAAGCTACATATGCATATTTCACTGTACTTCACCAAAGGGGTAAAAAATAGCTGTAGCTATAACGATTTTTATGATTTATTTAGTATATTGAACACAATATCAAGTTTGTTTTAGAAAGCATGAGTTATTTTTCAATTTGCCCTTTGTACGAAAGAATGAGCTTAGTGACTATGTAAAAATATTATGAAGTGATATATCACTAGATACAACATTAAATTAGATTGACAGTTGGAGTAATTTGTGTTGTGCTGAACAATGCTTATATTTTTTAAAGAGTTGCTTATTTTCAGAATTTGCTTTGATTATAGTAAAGACAAAAGAAGTGATTAAGAGAAGTAAAATAGTGTAGTGCAATGCTTTCTCATTATTTCAAAGCCAGAAAAGCCTTTTAATGGAATACTGCATGGAGGCCAAATACAGAAAATATACTTGAATTCATTCTGCCCTGGTTGAAGTGGAAGTGGGAGAGTTTTATTAGGTGGACACCCCTCATCTCTTTTCCATCTACAGACAAACACACACACACACACACACACACACAGGACACTGTGGTGCCTGCTAGGAAAGTTTGAAAACAACTGTGCACTAGAACAAACCATTAACAGGACGTCAGGGGATCTGGCTAAATAACAGCTTCTTCGTCAGGACATTCATGATCTTAGTTTTTAAAAAGTTCTCCAGATGATTCCGATATTTAACTAGACTCAGGAGTCTCTAGACTATGAACTCTCAAGGTCTCTTTGAAATTTACGACTCTATTATTTTTCCCAAAATTTATGTTTACCTTTTTTCCAGCTCTTTAGCTTATTTTTTACTCTTATCCTCCCCACTTTACTTTCATTCTTGTTTCTTTCTTTTCTTTTCTTTATCTTCTTTTTCATTCCTAAATAATTCAGTCCAAAAACCATTTGGTAGAGCCAATAGTAGGTGTCTGCGATGGGAGGGAGGCCATTGTGGCACAGAGTGGGGAGTCAGGTGGGTAAGGAGGGCATCTTTATAGGAGGATGTTACAGTGATCCTATCAGAACCCAAGAGTAGGGGGGAGGTCCCCTCCAGGGTGTTGGAGTCCCCACATGCTGAGAGTTGGAATTAACAGTTCTCAGACCAATGCTGGGAGCCCTAATTCACCTGGCCACCCCTCTTTGCCAATAGGTTGCCTATTCCCCATCCCTGGACAATACAGCCCAAGCCATATGGTCTGAGTGGAGTGAGGAGGGAAGTGGAGTGAAGAGAGTGTCACCACAGGGAGTGAAAGTAGCTCAGGGAAGTGTGTCAGAACTCAAGCAGGGAGAGGAGGGCATCTGCAAGAAGGCAAAGTGGGCAATGATAATGGAAGATTTCATTCCTGGGCCTTGGACAAATAAATATATTAAGGATAATGGGAGCCAGATTGCTTTCAGAAAAGGAAAGTACTGTATGGCAAGAGAGAAAACTAGAGTGAACCCGTGGTGTTAGACCGAACTTGAGATATCAGTGTAGACTTGCAATATCCAATGTATAGGTAGATAGAGAGATAAAGATAGATGTAACTGTGAGTATGAATATATGTATATATATCTATATCCTTTTATTTGTATCCATCTGTGAATTCTCTAGCTCTGCCTAGAGAGAACCTAGGGGCAGCAACGACTCAATGGAAATGAACACATCTAGCAGCCAGACCTTGGTTTGTGAGTCCTTTTTATTCTCCAACAAAAAGCACAGCGAGTTAGTGGAGCAATAGCTGGTTCCAGGTTCGGGGAAGGGAAAGTACATAATCAGTCTGGAACACCCTGTTCTGCTAGAAAGAAAGAAGTGCCCAAGAAATGATGGAGATATGTCAAAAAGATACAGAAGCCAAATAAAATGAGCTCTTACAGACCAAATCTGGGACAGTGTGAGCAACAGAATAAAAAATGGTAGTAAGATATGAAACTGGTTGAATAAATAAGACTCTAAGAGTCTATACTGACATACATATAGGGACCCATGCATGCATAAGTTGAAAGTTTCATGAGTCATATTAAGATATAAACAAACTGCCTCTGCTCAAAATATTTACTAATTACAAAGGGAAAAAAGTGTAATTTTATGGTACAGAAGCCTGGCAAATACCTCCCTAATCAAGCAATTAAAGAGCACATCACAATTAATCAGACAAACCAAAATTGTGTATCTACCACTAGATAGGACACACTCAACATCATTGCCGTAATATTTCTGCAAAAAACAAATTACTTGAATCTAATTTTGAGGAAATGTCAGATGAACCCAAGTTGAAGGAAGTGCTACAGAATTGTTGGCCTGCAAGTGTCAAAATTATCAGTCACAGAAAAGCCACAGAAAAACTGGAAAGATTGACGAAGACTAACATGAAAACTATATCGAAAAGATGATTCTGAGCTGGACCATTTTGATAGTAAAAACAGTATTGGTACAGTTAATGAATCTTTAATGGTGTCTGATGATTCTTTGATAGTAATATTCCAATATTTAAAATTCTGACTTTAGTGGTTTTGTTATGGTTATGTAGAAGACTGTCCTTGTTTATAGGAAATACATGCAAAGGTATTCAGAGGTATTAAGAGGATCATGTTAAAAAGTTACTTTTAAAAGCTCAGGACAAACATTACTCCTGTGCTTAAAACTTTTGTAATTTGAGATAATTTCAAAACAAAAACACATATTAAGAATGTATATATTTCTAGACTTTAAGTTCCTTCGAATGACAGAAAATGCTTTATTTTCTTTTAATCCCTTCTGAGCATCTAGCACAGTTTCAAGAAGTACTTTTTAATGGTATTTATCAAACAAATCCAGAGAAACGTATACAAATCAATGATAGCTACAGTGACTTCCATCAGCACTTCAGGGAACTCCACGAGTAATATTGATTGTGTTCACTATAATCTATATACTAAAGCAATAATCAATGCTATGTTTTTAAGGGCTGAAACAAAAGTGGTTGTTGGTAAAACTTAAAGAACTAAATACAACCTCCCACTTGATTATTTCAATTATTTAAGGTTTTATTGCATATAATTAGTTCAAAGAGTAGCTTTAATGTTACAGATTTTGGATAAGATATAAATGTTTAAATCAATTTGC
The DNA here is from genome assembly GCA_004027735.1 of Carollia perspicillata. Lineage (NCBI taxonomy): Eukaryota > Metazoa > Chordata > Mammalia > Chiroptera > Phyllostomidae > Carollia > Carollia perspicillata. The sequence goes on from PVKM010004465.1 coordinate 41,670, forward strand.
ATTTACGTACAAGGGGGAACCCCTAAAAAACCCTAGAATTTATTTATAAAAATGGTGTCTTTATCCTTACAAGTTTAAACTTTAGTCACCTTCAAAGTGCTCTCCATTTGATGCAATACACCCATCGAGACATTTTTTTCCACTGCTCAAAGCAGTTTTTGAACTCATTGATTTTGATGCCTTTTAGTGCGTCTGCCATTTTTTGTTTCCCTCTTCCCCATTGCCAAAATGTTTCCACTTGGAGGACTTTTTTCATCTGGTGGACTAAAAAGAAAGTCACTTGGGATAAGATCTGGTGAATAGGGAGGGTGAGCCATAGGGATGGGGTCATGCCGTTTTTAGTGAAAAACTGGTGAATGCTCAGTGAGGTGTGGGCAGTGGCACTCGTAAATCACCCATCACAAAATGGACAAACTCGTTGAAAGAGTCTTCAAAAAACTTTACTGAGGCCAAATACAGCCTTTCACATCAATGCCAGCTATTACACTGATACAGATGGGTTCCTAGGACACTCACCTAGTGGGGGAAGCCTGTACTACAAGGGGTCTGCCCTCCAGATGATAATCCCAGGGTTTTGGGGGTCCCTCCCTCATGCACTATGATAATTAAAGTTAGCAATACTGTATCATATAGTTGAAAGTAGCTAAAAGAATAGGTCTTAAAAGTTATCATCACAAGAAAAAGAAATCGAAACTATGTGAGGTGACAGATGTTAATTAAATGTATTGTGGTAATCATCTCATAATATATACATATGTCAAATCATCATGCTGTGTGCCTAAAGCTAATACAATATTATGTGTCAATTATATGTCAGTATAAGTGGGGTGGAGAAGGTCACAATTTGCAGGTATTTTTGGCAGCTATAATCATATTCCTTTCCCAACATCGATTCTCACTTTCTTCCTTGGTAACAGAACTCAGCTTTTTGAGCTGGGCACATTGCCACCTAGAATGAAAGATTGCATTTCCCATCCTCCTTTATATTTCGGGGTGGTTACCAAATTTGTGGCAATGAGCTTTTAGTGGCCATTGTTCATAACTTCAAGAAAGGCTGTTAACGGGAAGCCTCCTCATCTAAATGAATCATGAAGTAATCTTGAGGATGGGTGTGGCGGGGCGAGATGCTGGTTAGGGAGAAATTTCTGAGTTGGGTCTCAGGTGCCCTCTTAAAGCTGATCTACTAACTAGGCTTTCTGGTGCTTGAGGTCTTTTTTTAATATGAGATGTTATAGGCATCTGAATATAATCCTAAGAAATACTCTACATGTTAACAGAATTTCTCAAAACTGATCCAAACATCTAACATGTTTAAAAGCATGGTTCAAATGCCAACTCCATTATGTACTAGTTCTACAGCCTTGTGAAAATTATTTAATGTCTCTGGGTCTGAGAGTCCTCGTTTGTAAAATGGGAATAATAACAATATCTACCTCAGAGTGGTTTAGTGAGAATTAAATTAGATAGTAGTTACAAAACTCTTACCAGAGGGCCTGAAACATAATCAGGATGCAATAAATTCTAATTGAACATGATAATTTTCCTTCTTATGCATGTTGTTTTCTTTCTCTGTTTTGTAAAATATAGGATTGCTAATGTTTTGCCAAGTTCTCCCTATGGATTTTATTTCCTCTTAAAATTTTTCATCGTACTTAGATATTTCATAATATAGACATTTTTGCATAGATTTTGATCAATTACTACTGATTTTCTATTCAATAATTATTTTTTTTCTATTTATAGCTTATTTTTAAAACATTTGTCTTAGGAAACAGCTGTTGCTGAACTGGAGTCCATTAAATCAAATAAAGTCAGAGCAGCATTGTATTTGTATTCCCTATCCTTAGTCCGGTACTGGCAGGATGTCCAATAAATGTTTAACTACTTTAAAAAAACACAGTTGTAGTATGAAGCAGAGGCCTTTTATTTATTTTCTAGTTTTTAGGTTGCATTGGTTTTTTTTTTAAACTTTTTAAAAATTGTTGTTCAAGTACAGTTGTCTCCATTTCCCCCCACCGCTGTCCCCACCCCAGCCATCCCCACTTCCCGCCCTTGATCCTACCCCGCTTTGGTTTTGCCCGTGTGTCCTTTACAGTTGTTCCTGAAAACACTTCCCCCTCCCCCCTCATTATCGCTTCCCACCTCCCTTAAGAAGAGGTCTTTTAGAAATTTGTTCCTCAAGACAGGAAGCTAAGGTGTTTATGGTTCTTTTAAATATATTTTTTTAATTTTAGAGAGGAATGGAGAGAGAAAGAGACAGAGAAATAGAAAGAGAGAGAAATAGAGACAGAGACAGAGAGAAATACTGATTTGTTGTTCCACTTATTTATGCATTCATTGGTTCAGTGTTGTATGTGCCCTGACTGGGGATCGAACCACAACCTTGGCATATAGGCATGATGCTCTAACCAACTGAACTATTAGGCCAGGGCCAGTTTGTATGTTTTTGTGTGTATCCTGGATATGATTCTTTGGGGATATATATAATATCATATACAATATACAATAAATTATTATATTATATTATTACTATATTATATATAATAATGTATATTATCTTGTTTCCAGCTGTGGGTTGCTTATTCATTTTCTCTCTTCATGTTGTCTTTTAAAGAGAAGTTGTGAAGAAGAGAATTTCCAAGTTATCATGTTATTTTGTACATTCAATGTTTTTGTGTTTTAAGAAATAATTGCCTACTAGAAATTCATGTTGATAATTTCCTGTTTTCTTCTAAAGATTTTTCCCCAATAATTTTTAGTGAATTATTTTTGTATAAATCTGACAAAGCTTGTTTACCTTGCCTCCAACTAATAATCCTGATATTTATAATCCCTGGAAGTGTCAAAAGCACCCCAAATTTATCAAAAGTAAATCAGGATTTGTTCTATGAGCAGGAACTGGGCCACTGCCTGTGTTCTCTGTAAAGGCATGTCAAACCAGTTGTGAAGCCCAAAAGTCTAGGGATTCTCCCTGATATCCCTCTCTTTACCACTTAACCATATTCAACCTGTCACATATTAATTACTGTTGTATAACAAATTAGCAGTTTAAAGTAGCAATAACCATTTATTATCTATCATAATTTCTGTGGTGCAAGAATTCAGATATGACTTGGCTAAGCAATCCTGGCTTTGAGTCTGTCTTTATGATGCAGTCGGATGCCAGGTAAGGCTGTGCAGGTGAGGCTTGACTGGGGCAGAAAGATCTACTTTGAAGCTGACTCATTCACATGGTTGACAAGTTGGTCTTGATTGTTGGTGTGTGAAGGCCCAATTCTTCTCCACATGGACTTCTCCTAAAGGCTGCATGGTATGGCTGATAACTTTCCCCAGAATGAGAAATTTGAGAAGTTTACAATGCCTTTTATGATCTAACCTCAGTAGTCATACATTGTCACTTCTGTAGTATTCTATTGCTCACAGAGGTCAGTCTGATTTAATATGGAAGCAGCTTATACAAGAGTATAAATACCAGGAGGTAGAGATCTTTGGAAACCATCTTGGAGGCCGGCTACGACAGTAATCAGCACTTGTCTATAGAAATGTCTCTCAGCTCTGCCACCACTGTGGTCCAAGGGACCCTCATTTATGTCTTGTCTAATATCCTATATCCTCCCTGGATGCTGTCATATTTCTCCTCCTTACCAAGAGCCAGAATGATTTTTTCAAAAGATAAATCTGATGATGTTAGTCTTCTGTTTTAAATCATCAGTATTATCGATATTTAAAATTTCTAAATATTATAAATATTACCTTGTATAAAGATTACATAGTATCATACAATCCATATTATAAGTATTTCCCAATAGTTTTAAGGAAAGATCTAAAGCCATTGAAAGACACATTGAGTCCTCTAAGATCTGGTTCCGCTGCCTTCTGCCTCTCCCTCTACTCACTATCCTCATTGTCTAGTCCTCTCTCAGTTACTCCAATGCTTAGACACTTCTTCAACGTTAGTGTTTGTTCCAGGAATTCTCTCCTACTCTGCCCATTTCTTATTTGACTAACCCCAATTAGTCTTCGATGCCCACTTAAACACAATTTTCTTAAATTTTTCCTAAGCCTCCAGGCTAAATTAGACCTTACTGTTATTCTCTCTCATATGATTTCTTTCTACCATAGCTCTTATTTTAGTATTATATGTAACTATTTAGGTCTCTATTTAGGTAATTACTTGATTGCTGCCTATCTCTTCTACTGAAGTTCTGGGGTAATAGAAACCATATCTGTGTTGTATCTCATAGGAAGTACCTAACTCACAGTAGGTCAGTGCCCACTCTTAAATAGCTCTGAATAAATGGATGAAGATAAGGATGGATGGGTGGTCGGATGGATAAATGGATGGGTGGGTGAATGGGAGTTACTGAGTACCTAAAGGAGCAGCTGAGCAGAGAACCTTAAATCATGGGACGTGATAAAGAATAGTAGCATGCTGGATTTATTTGGCCATATCTTTCCCCAAGATAATTGGCTGCAAAATTTCTCTTATGGATGTGTGAATGGTGAAGGGGATGGGGGAGGGGAGTAGCAATCCAGCCAATAGGTGTAATCTTTTAAGCAACTCATACCATGCCCCACATATTATAGAGCTTAATATATATAATGGTTGTTATTGAAGGAATGTAAGTTCATACATGCAAAAGAGTGAGTACTTTCAAAGAGATTTTGCCCTATATATCTTATTGCTTATTTTTAATTTAGTTAAAAATAAATATTTTTGGTACACATATTTTAACTACAGAGGTCCCATGAGTAGGCAGGTAATCCTTAAACCTGAAAAAGCTGTCTTTTTCAATCCTTATACAATCAGAAGCAACCTAGATTCCATGTCAGTTCAATGCTCTCCAGAATAAAATGGCAATGATAGAAATATTTTCAAATAGGGCCTTAGCATGACCTTTGTAAAAAAATAATAATAATAACCTCAGGGCTTCAAAAATGAGGGCATAAAATATTTTTAGTTGTCTTTATTTTTATTTTAGCCCCAGTTCTTAATTGCACATGCTAAGCTGCTAATTTTTTTATTTTTAAAAAAATGTTAAAAGATTTTATTTATTTTTAGAGAGAGGGTAAGGGAAGGGGAAAGAGAGGGAGAGAAACATCAATGTGTGGTTGCCTCCAGCGCACCCCACACTGGGGACCTAGCCTACAGCTTAGGCATGTGCCCTGCTTGGGAATTGAACCAGCAGCCCTTTGGTTCACAGGCTGGCACTCAATCCACTGAGCCACACCAGCCAGAGCAACTTTTAGTTTTTTTTAGAAATACAAAAGGAACAGCAACTTTAAAGCTATAAATCAACTTCCTGAATAGTGACTTTAGAAGCAAGAGCTTAATGCTAATACAAAGATGAACACTACATATAATGAAAGAGTTTGGTATATTTATTCCAGTCAGTTGCATGTAATAGAAAAAAAATCCACGTATATGAAATATGAGTAAAAAATGTGTTAAGGACCACTCCATTTGCTTTAGACATTGAATTTCTGAATCTTTTATAAATTTCTCTCCAGTTTATACACATATTGGTCACATACTGTTGCCTCTCTCTTATTTGCTTAAATGTGATGTCCATATGAGGCCTTCCTTCAGTAACAAACAAGTTTAACTCTTAAAAGTTTAACTCCCTGGGGAAAGAAAAGCAATGAAAGGAAGAGTTATGATCTGGACTCTTAATGGCAACCGGAGAACACAAAAAAATTTAACTTCAATGTTATTCTACTTTATGCTAATCCTTTCCACTTATGTAACGTGCTACAGTTTATATAGCACTTTCACATTTCCTGAGATATATTTTGTGCTTACTAATACAGGATGCTTCCTTGTTAGAAGCTTGCATGTTTCTTGTATTTACCACATTCACTTAAACCTTTTCACCATCTACTTTTTTTGATGAGACCTTCAACACACATTCATTGGATCTGTGCCACGAGTAAATGTGCTCAGTGCCATTAGAATTCTTTCATGCACACATGTATGCACACACACATGCATGTGCGTGCTTGCTTAGAAAAGAACATCTACTCATAATTACAAATCCAATAACAAGAAGACAAGTGCACAGACACCAATGACACATGGAAAATGTGGCAATGTGTGAAAGGATGGATAAAATAGAAATGCCAAAGTTCTGAGCAGAATGGAAATTACCTTCAGGATTTTGATTTATCTATTATAGCCTAGATACTTTGTACTTTATATCCTAGATTGAACAACTTACCATTGTTCTGTAAGATAACTACTACTTCCATATTGCAGATAAAAAAGTGATCCTCGAAGTTCTTGGTGTCCCAATCCTAGATCAAAGTAAGTAAAATGGAAGATACAGAATATAAAAACAGGTCAAGGGCCTAGGTATTTGGTTGTGGAAAAGCTCACAAAAAAAGCATTCTTTAAATGAAGTTGAACTTTGAAGAATAAAAAGGATTTTGAATAGGCAAAGGAAAGAGAAGGGGAAACCAAGTACCTGAGCACAGGTGTAAATCAGGCCACAGGCAGCTGGAACGGATGCGCAGAGAGGGAGGAAACTCAAGCCAGCGGTACGTTCTCAGCACAGAGCTGAGAGTTGATGAAGGAACATGAACTCTAGGCTCAACTGAGAACGATGCCAGGATTGAGGTAAAAAGAGGAGACTGGGCACCAAATGCTAAAGATATTAAGGAGGCAAGTCCATGAACCAGCTTTCAGGAGGAAAAATTTAAAAAATGAGGGTGTGTATTACATTACTATACAAACTAAACTTGAAAACATATCACATCTCTGTTTTGACCCTAAACTGAAAAATATTGTGGTATCTGACTTTTGTCTTATGTGTCAGAGACTGAAAGTGGTCACCAGTATCTTTATTATCCTCATCTTTCAGGACAGATGAGTTTTTTATCCTTTCCCCCAGCAATTAGATAAAACCAGTAAGTGAGTTCTAGCCAGTGAAATGTGACTAGAAGTAATGAACAGCACTTCCTAGCCTGGTCCATAAAAGCCTCCCATGTCTGATTTTAGCAATATTCCTGCATCTATGGGATGGATGGAGAGAATTTAGAAAACCTGCAGGATTGCAGAGAGACATGATAAAAAAAAAATCCTGATGCCTGCGTGACTGTGTGGAGCATAGACCATCCACCGTCTACATTTTAATGTCAAGCTCTTCTTTGGCAATGCGCCATTAATATTTTGCGATCATTTGTTTCCGTAGTTATCCCACCCTGATACACCTTACTGATTACTACCTCTGACTCGGAACTTGATCCTCTCCCACTCTTCCCAGGAGACTGAACAGGGCTGGAGAAATTATGCACCCCTGTTGAATAATGTCTCACCTGGTCTCCCAGGGCTGCTATGAAAGCTTTCTGTGTGCTTCTGATCACAAACGGTTTTCATTCCCTTCCTGACCCATTTTAAAGATTCACCTCTTTCTTTAAGATCTCCCTGCTTCTACCTCAGCAGGTAAATTATCCTCCTCCTTTGGGTAAGTGCTTATTCAAGAATTGTGGGTTTTTTTCTATTTCCTATTTTTTAAATTTTTTCCACTTCAGTTTTTTTTATTACAGTGGACATTTCTTTTCTTATTAATTGACATAGTTCTTTTTGTGTTATGACTATAAAATATAAAATGACTAAAATTAAACAGCCTGATGATATCGAAAGTTGGCAACTATGTGGAGGAACTGGAATTCTCATACATACTAGATGGGAATCTAAAATGGTAAAACCACTTTGTAAAACTGTTGTCAGTTTTAAAAAAAATTAAGTATGTGTCTATTATATAACCTAACCATTCTAGTTAATTATTGAAGGGTCAATGAGATCTGCAGTGGTATTACGGCTGAAAAGAGGCTTTACATTGGGGGTGTTCTGTGGTTTGTGGTGGCGAGTGAGATGTAAATACTTTTTTCTGCTTTCCTATAAAATATTCAGTAAGGTCTATGTCAGCCCCTAGTTATCGTAAGTTGTTTTTTTAAATAGGTTACTGATAACTGGGTTAGACTAGTAGTAACATCTATTGATTACTTATCTTCATCCAAGTACTACACTATGCACATTTATATACAGTATCTTTTTCAAATCTTACAATCACCTTGAATAGTAAGTATTATGTCTCTTTTAGAAATAAAAAAAACATGTGCCCCATATTAAAAACAAATAACAACAAAATATTTACTAAGAATAACATACTAAGAGAACCCAAGACTTAACCTCTTCCTACCAATTATAGATAAAGCTGCTTATTTTTATCTTTACTTGAAATTTGACCTTATTTTTATCTCAATTTTTGACTTGTCAGTGTCAGTGTCAGGTTACACATTACTGACAACTTACTATAGACTAGGCTTGAGGTTCAAAAAAACAGTTGTCAGTGCCTATATTTTATGCTTTGGGGGAGATGGAGAATAAAAAACCTTGCCTGTCTGTTTATAGTGAGGGTCAAGGAAGAATCCAGAAGACACAGAAAAATGGTATTGATGATATGAGAGAAGGAAGTCTTTCCAGAAGAAGTGACATTTGAGCTGAGTCTTAAAACTAATGCAGGCATACAAGAAAGGTAGAGCAAAGGGGCACAGAGCCACTTTTGGCAGAGGGACTAGAGGGTAAAAAGGCATTAAAAGGAGAAATCACAAAATCATCAGAGAATGTCAGGGAGTTCAGAATGGCTGGAGCCTGGAGCAGAGATCTCAGTAGATGTGGCATATGGATGAGCACGGGGCAATGGTGACAGAGGATATAAATTCCTGAGAAGCTAATCTCATGCTCAGTCCCCTGTAATCCATCTACACAAATTTTCTAACCATTTTTTTTCCTTTTAGACATACAACATGGAAATCAGTACCCTAATTTGCATTTCTTTTTATGCATTTATACACATTTACATCAGAGAACAAATGATTTCATGATGTAGGGCTTCCTATATGGACCCCTACTGATAAAATATTCTGATTTTGTCTTCAGTTTGCTCACCTTCTCCAGGGATAAGGAGGCCCTAGAGGCCATTGAGGACTGACTCCCTCACACTAACAAAACGTACAACCAAACTGACACATTAAGTGCCCATTTATTCACTTACAACACAAGAATGCCTCTCAATTGGCCAAAATACCAGATCTGGTTATTCTGGATCAGGGGAATGTCATTTAGGAAGGGACTACACCATCTGGCAGTGAGTACTTTCTCACATTATTTCTATTAGTTGCCATCACAATTCTGTGATGTAATTCTTACTTTATCCTTATTTAACAGATGAGGAATTTAAATGAGAAACATTAAATGATCTTTTCTGATCTTACAGCTGCTAATTTTAGAGCTAAGATCCAAACATAAGATGCAAGGGGCAGAGTGAATCCATGCTGGCTAGAAATAAAGATTATGATAATATAATTAATTAAAATTTTATTGGATGCTTACTTTGTGCCAGGTGGTTTTATGTGCATTATCTTATGTAATCTTCACAAAAACTCTATTAGGTGGGAAACTACTTCCATATTAGAAATGAGGAAACTATAGGGGACAGTTCTGTGTGGTGTGGGAAATGTAGCCCAACTCCCACTCGGAAAGGCCAGTGGGGAAGGAGGTCTGGCACACAGGACCCACACCCATGGATAGGTTCTGCCATGGGGAATCAGGACAGCATTGTACCTAGGCTGCTATGAGACTTGCTTTTGCTAAAACTCCCTTGCCCTGAATTGAGGTAGCAAATGTTTACTGCATATCCTAAAAGTAACTATGCTAAACCTCCCAAGGATGAGTGTAACCAGTTCAACCACCTTTCCCTTTGCATTTGCAAATATCCTTCTTCAGTGATATAATTAGCAACATTATCTCCTTTGTTTTCTGTACAAAGTAACCACCTAAAGCAAACCTGTGCATAGTAAATGAGGACCATCCTCTATGTAATGTGCCCAGAAAAGCAACAAAAGCTTGTCCAGGCAAGGGTCAAGGCCTTCTTTCATTCAGAGAATGGCCATGCCGTCCTTTTTTCTCTACAGGATCTCTGTAGACGGTGTGAATTTGTTCAATGTAGCCACAACACACGGACCCTGTGGGCCAGGGTCCGCATCAAGAAACTAATGTTCAGAAAGTTTAAATAACTTTTCCAATCTTTCAACCTGTTTAAATGGTGGGACAACTATTCAAGCCAAGTCTCTCTGCTCCAAGTACTTTCCATCGCTGGTCAGGTAATGATAAGAGTACTTGAGAAGTGAGAGTCAAAGTTGCCGCGGTCCGGCCACGGCAGAGTCAAGGGGTCCCTCTAGGTGAAGGCAGGAGTCGGCGCGGAAATCAGGCTACTACACAGCTCATGGCAGGTGAAGCTCTGAAGACGTTTATTAATTTCATAAGCAAGGTTTTATATTTTCTAAATTGGCAAAGCTTCTGTCTTGGTGATTACAGTTGATCATAGAAACAGAAAATCCACAACCCAGATATAAACTTCAT